>JUDZ01009705.1:0-57611 GCA_000812845.1 Stagonosporopsis tanaceti
CTAGTCGTTGGCAGGCATGCGATTTCCAAATTGCGTACGACGGCATTGCGGATGAGGCGAGCGTCGGTAATATCCTTGAGGAAATGGCAGTTTTCGAGACCCTTTACTCCGTGAGGATTGGTGACAGAGCCAACACCGACCACCAACTTGTCGTAGGGAACGTAGAAGTGCTTCTCTTTACCATCGGCGCCGACGGATGAACACTCGATCAACTTCTCCGAGAAATGTACGTTCTCAGCCTTGGCTTTGAGGAAATGTCCACGCACCCTTCTGACAATGCGCCTCACAGGTTCAACCAACGATCTCAGCTCGAGAGTACCAACGGTTGCGGACGGTAGCATCGGCGTGAAAAGGAAGGTGTTCGAGGGAGAGATGACAGTGACATGGTATTCGTCAGGGTTCAACGTCTTGAGCAGCGCAACGCTTCCCCATCCTGTTCCAAGAATGACTAGCTTGGGCTTGTGCTTGACGGCCTTATTCTCCTCGCAGTCGTCGTCATCGACAAAGTGGTCGGCGATAGGCAGGTTCTTTGGCCCACCTCTGCGTGGGTTGAGAGCCAGCTCTGAGACAGGGATATCGACTGTGTCCGGCTCTTCTCTGTACGTGGTGGCATCATAGACGAAAAAGCCAACCACGATGGTGCCGCTGATGGCCACAAAGATACCCAGCCATGCTGCTGTTCGCCATGCATAACGTGCGAGTCGGGATTTCGGCGACGGGAGCGGTTTCGTGGAGATGGAGCGGGCGAGGGATGCTTTGTCTTTGGTCAAGCGCGAGCTCCTTAGTGCAGCCGAACCCAGGAGCTGGGCGCGTCTCGCCTTGGACTCCGGGTTGCCATTGCTTGTGAAGAAGGTGCGGTTCTGTGAGAGAGTAGTACGAGGGATACTCCTGCACAGCGGAGAGCTTCTGAGTGACGGATGCGATACGCGCGACAGCGATGCAGCTTGTCGCGGAAGCATTGCGGCGGCGGGGGTTGCAGCTGTTCGCGCAGCTCACAGATGTCGAAGGGATGTACCAGGGTATCAATTAACAAGGTCTAAAAGTAGAGTTCAACACATATCGTGTGAGATAAAGTCAAAGCGAATGTCTGATGGCTGGGAATTGTCTTCTTCCAGGGCGAGTGCTCGCGGTAGAATTGTTGATGTTAGAGTGCCAACGCTGACGTCAATGCTCGGGATCGGAGCTAGCGAAATGGCGATTGGGTCCAGGAAAAGCTCAACGCTACGTTTCTTGGTGGAGGTACTCGCGTGTGCTTGTCTAGCCCTTCCGCAGGCTTCCATCTGGTTTAGTCGCGAGCGTCTCGTGCGAGCCACGGTGTCCGAGAAGTCTTGCACGGCATGATGGCCATTCGACCACGAACATCAAGGTAGAGATATGGTACAGTGATATGATTTCTCTTGTGAAGAATACTTTGTGTCATAGAAGAATGGCCAGAAATTGCTACATAGACCTTCTCCTATCAATCAAGACAACCCCCATTCTGCTCAAATGCCTGAGCAACTAATCCAAAATGGAATCCCGAAACCGCCATCGCCAAAACACCAATAAACGCATGATCATGTCCCGGCAACTGTGGGTATCTATTTTCTGCACATATCACCAAACAAATCAACACCAATATCCGGTTTAGGGCAAATCACTCAATGCCCTTGCTAATGTTTCTTCTTCTTCTTGCTCTTCTTCCTGTTCCTCTTCTTTTTCTCCTCACCGTCTCCGTCGTCCTCAGGCTCCGCGGCTGCCGTTGGCAACCTGACATTGCCGTATTTCTGGCGGATCTCGTTCTCGAATTCATCCTTCTCCAGGCGGAATAGTGCCATGGTAGCTCGTGCGTCTTCGACTGAGCTATGCGCACCAGTCTGAATCTCCACACCCAGCAGCTTCTGCGTAAGCATCTTCAGTCCCGGTGTCCATCCTGCCTTTGTGGCTAATTGGCGGAACTTCGAGAATTTGGAGGTATCGCGGATCAGACGCTTGTCGTGCTTCAGGATCAAGACATCCAAATCGTTCTTCACAGCGTGACCAACGAGTATACGCCCCCCAAGTAGAATTTTAAGATCGCTGCGTACCTCCTCAAAGGAGCGCGCAACATCCTTTCGCAGGTGTCTCGGCTCGATGCCAGAGACGGCGGTTCGGTAATCGGTGACTTCGACCTTAGGAGGCATTTGAACGTAGGAATCGTAGACCTGGTGACCATGGTAGTTGACCAGTGACACTCTTGCCAGTGCTGAGTCGCGGTTCGGCTCTGGTCCTATACCAACCATTTCGCAGTCAAGTGCTACATATTTGCCAGGCAGTGCCGCCTCGGAGACACCTTCGTTCTCGATGTCTGGGAAGCCGGGATGGGGCGTAAGGATGTCGTTGGCGACTTCAACATCCTCTTCAGAAGTTGTGAGCGGCGTGCGCTTGAGCTGGGGTGTCGAAATACTACGAGAGAGCGTCTTGACGTTGTGTTGCTTGATTGATGCGCCAACAGACGCTGGCTCCTCCATCTTTTGTCGCTTCCTCGTTGCAGGAGACTTTTTCGGTGCAGATGTCCTGGCTCCGTTCAGAGACTGCCTTGGCGCGTTGTCAGGCCTCTCGTTGGACTTGAAAGATCGCTTTCGCTTCAGTGAGCTTTGCTGTTCGGTGGAAGATTGAGATTTGGAGGATGTCGCGGATTTTGAGGCTTGAAGCTGGGCCTGCAGCCTCTTCCAATTCGAACTCAATTCTGGTGCCATACTTATGTCACCTGCACGGCATAGCGGTGTACAATGTCGTCGCGTTACTGGTCGTCACTGTCGATGCTGTTTGAATGCGTGAATCCCCGCAGGAACTTTTGTTTGAATGGGCGGCAGAATTGCGCTAGCTCTGCCGAGGCGGTCTGGAGGCAACATTGCGGCGACAAAGGGACTGCGACACCATAAACTTCATCACGACATCATCAACCACAACGCGATTCGAAACTTGTAATATTTACTGGACGTTTGTCGCATAGCCATGGCGCCTCGAGAGGGCTCACACGAGCCGTCCGGTACGCCGGTGCCTGTGGAAACAGGGTTTGCCACACTCACACAGCTTAGGTACGTGCGATACGAACGCAACAAGCTAAGAAGTGCATACTGATACGTTGTGTGCAGAGTTGGAGTGAAAGCATGGGTTGAGAAGGTGAGTTGCAGCAGGGCTGGTGTTCGCTGAACGCGTCTCTTGGAACATCAGAACACCAGCACCTCACGAAATCGCAACACGAACATACTAACACTTTTTACAGGAAGGCGAAAAGCGCAAAGCTGAACTTCTGTCCATTCAGACTCGCCAGGGCCAGACCAAATTTTATGTACATTATGAAGACTTCAACAAGCGTCTTGATGAATGGATTGCAGCAGACCGCATCGATCTATCGCGGGAAGTCGAGTGGCCTGTGCCCGAGAAGGCCGATAAGAAGAAGAGCGGTGCCTCTAAGACAGACAAAGCGCCTTCTAAATCGGATCAGAAGAACTTGAAGAGGTCGCGCAGCAAGCTTGATCGCGAGATATCAGGTACCCCAGAGTCGACGTCCAGCAACATCCCCGGCAAAGCACAACGACCATCGAAGGCCAGTGGAAAGGAGAACCAGGAAGTGATTGTCACTAGTGAAGTCACAGATGGCACTCCAAAACCCGAGGACGAGGAGATGGACTTGGTGGACGTTCAAGATGCAGCCGCTGCAGCCAAAGCTGTGTCGGATCAGAACTACTCTCGCGAAGACGAAATCGAGAAGTTGCGCACCTCAGGATCCATGACACAAAACCAGACCGAGATCTCGAGAGTACGTAACCTGGAGAAAGTGCAGATGGGAAAGTTCGAGATAGAGCCGTGGTATTTCTCGCCCTATCCCATCGATTTCGTAGACTCGGACGTCGTCTACATCTGCGAGTTTTGCCTGTCGTACTATGGTGAACAGACACAATTTGAGCGCCATCGCGCGAAGTGCACGCTCCTGCACCCCCCTGGGAACGAGATTTATCGCGACGATTTCGTTTCTTTCTTTGAGATCGATGGCCGACGGCAGCGCACATGGTGTCGAAACCTTTGTCTGCTGTCAAAACTTTTCCTTGATCACAAGACTCTCTACTACGATGTCGACCCTTTCCTCTTCTACTGCATGTGCACGCGCGACGAGCACGGTTGTCATCTCGTTGGCTACTTCAGTAAAGAAAAAGAATCAGCTGACGGGTACAACGTGGCATGTATTCTCACGCTGCCCCAGTACCAGCGGAAGGGTTTCGGAAAGCTCCTAATTGATTTCTCGTACATCCTATCAAAACGCGAGGGCAAGCTTGGTTCTCCTGAAAAGCCGCTCTCAGATTTGGGTCTTCTCGGTTACCGTGCATACTGGCAGGAGATTATTGTCGACCTCCTCATGGACGGCCGAGTCGAGGCTAATATCGACGACCTCGGCGCTGCAACAGCGATGATGACAAACGATGTCCTGCACACACTGCAGAACTTGAACATGCTTCGCTACAATAAGAACCAGCACGTCATCGTCCTGACTGATGCTGTGATAGAAGCGCGGGAGCGACAAAAGGCGAAAGAGAAGTTGAAGGGCAAGAGGAGCCTCGACCCGGAGAGACTTATCTGGAAGCCACCTGTGTTTTCTGCTGCTAGTCGCACTTGGAATTGGTAATCGGTCTTTTGACTGTACAGGCGTTTATAGGAGAAATGCGGCGCATGCGTTTGGCTTGGAGCTTGTCTAGGTATACCCCAATCTCAATTTTATAACCGCGACTTTGCAGTAGTCTGAGATTCACTGACCCCGGTTGTCATAAGCACGTCGATTTGCTTGGGATCTCGCTGCGTTCTATCGGAACGGAAAACACACAACCAAAGTAACCTAGCAGTGTCTCCCACAGGATGTGTGCGACGAAGCCAAAGCCTTTGGGACCCAAGGGGCTTCCCTGCCAGCACAATTGATGATGACAGATACATATTTCCACTGGCGCGGAGCTGCGCGATATGAGGTTCTTGGTGCGCTGAAGCATTGCTTACATCCTGTGCTTGGCCGATACGCCACGCATCTAGTCGATGGCTATGAGGATCTAGCTAGAGGCAAAATGAGTTTATGCCTGCAGACGGAGATTCCATATCCCGAACTCTGTGAATTCGTGCACGGACAAGAGCGGCACGATCTTTGCGGGTATCTGGCAGCGGGCCCGACTACAGCCGTCACCGTGTTTTGCTTGAGAGCGCTGGGTTGGGATTCGAGTTATGCAAATGTGCAGTTCCGTGACTATGGTGCGTCGATATGGGTTATCGACGACTATCACAGATACTTAAACTAAAAAGAGTAGGAGAGGAAGCGGAAGTGAGCACTAGTGATTGGTAGGTTCTTAGGCTAAGTCAAAGTGAACAGTGAATAGTTGCGCAGGCCAACGCTAAACATTCTCGACCCTTAGACCCGCCAGTCAGCCCCCGAAGGTTCTCGGTCTCGCAAATCTGTCGCTTCTGAAAGAATTTCAGAAACTGCTTGCTTGACGCCATACGCAGGTACAGGTACTTCGAGAGTTGTTGCTCACGTCCGTCTTAGACGATGTGAAGGATGTTCTCCAATAATGAGTCCCGGTAGCACTCTCCAACGGATCTGTGATTTGATTAGTCTTGATGCGATGGTATCCATCAGTCACTTACCAATTACTGTTGAACACTGGTTCAATGACCTTGTGACCGGTCACCTTTTCAATGTCTCGAAAGACCAGATCGATCGGTGTGAACAAAGCGGCCTTGGTCCTTGTTTCGCCGAGAAGGAGACCCAGCCAGTCACCTGAGGGGGCGTGCAAGACGATACTACCAGGATCTCCACTACTTACAGCTGCGCCGCTGTGCGCAAGGAACGACATGCTGTGACCACAGTCCTTGACCGTGAGGCCATACGTCGCAGAGATGAACTTGTATTGTCCTCCTTCGGTGTCTGGGTTGATCAAGGTCGGAATAGAGTTGATGATACCGTATGTGTATCCTGTTGTGCGGCCAACTTTCCCAACGCTGACCTCGTCCCTCGAAATGTGACATTTAGGATTGTTCATGACCGTCCAACGCGAGCACTCCTGTCCAGACATGAGAGCACTGTGGTTGTTGGTGTTGCTTTGCTTTCGCAAGGGTAGGAATTCAGACATGCCGCGCTTGGGATGGCATTCCAACAAAGACCAGTCTAACAGGAAACGGAACTGAGACTTTCCGGTCTCTGCCACGGCTTTGCCGTCTCTTGGATCGCTCGACAACTTCTCGCACTTGATTGTTCGGAGGCCTGATGAAGCATAGACTGTGCCAAAGGAACGACTAGTCTTTCTTGCCACCGTGAGCTCGGTGCGTGTGGAAGCCAGCTGTTGCTCTGCCGCCGGAAGATTGATCTGCGTTAACCACTGCTTTTCGTATCTCTCAAGCTCTTCAATGAAGGCTGCGTTGTCCTCATTGGACGGACATGTGATGCGGTGCTTGCTTGGGTTAAACGCGCTGTGCCCAGGTCGCAAGGGTGGTCGTTCGCCAGTCTCGCTGGAACCCGTGGACAACACTATATCGCACGCAGTCAGTAAGGAGGTCAGGATATACATGCTCGTTGTGCTTACTATCGTCAATGCTGTCGTTGCGTATGACGTGGTGGTTGGTCAAGGCGTATCTCACACCGTTCGACATCTTGACCGTACCACCAGCTGTACCTGAATGACTCTCGAGATCTTGCTGTCCAATTGAAGAACCCATTGGCACGACTTGTTCGTATGTCTGAGCAGTGGGCGAAACTCCTTGCGAAGCAGTATGGAGATTTGAGCCGCAAAGCAACTCGATGCTGAGAGACGGAGATAGCACTAAGATGCGCTTGTGTATGTCAGGAAGTAGGGTCTGGACCCAGATATCAGCAGCGGCGCTTGGCGATGTGATCACTACAGTTGCTGGACACCGTGCTGCATCTTCTTCTAAGCCTCGATACAGCATCTCGATCGTCAACCATTGCTCGTGTCGCCTGTTGATTTCTTCAAGGGCGACATCGAAGATCGAGTGCCAAACGTCCAACAAATGCGTCTCAGATGGCGGGATTGCGAAACTGTATAAGTCATGCACAACACGGTAGTCGATGATTTCGATGGTAATCTCCTGATGCTGAACATCTTGCTGGAGATACTTGCGTATCTGAACGATAAGTGAGAATACGATGGGGTTATTGCTGAGATCGGCGGTTACTACGAGAGTGTGGTAGCCCTCTTCTGCCTGCTGAACTTCTGGAACTCTGAATGCGAAGTAGATCTGAATTGCATGGACGTTCTGGGCCTGGCAAAGTACTTGCACCATGTCGATGACAGCCTGTGGGTTGTTGATCCCGTTGCGAGCACCATTCCTGATCTCAGTGACTGGGAGCGGTGGAAGCTGAGGCCAGCCCTTGCGGTAGCTCAAGTTTCTGTTGTCCATGTGCTTTACTATCTCCTCATCTGAGCGCGACAGCCAGCGTCGCTGTTTGTTCTTGTCGCGCTGGGCTCGATCTTGCGCTCCTGGCAAAGGTTCGCCAAAGTTAGGGTATGGAGCGGCCATAGCGTTGCTTAGGCAAGGTGGAAAGGTTGATGTAGGAGTTGGAGTGTAGGAGTGTAGGAGTGGGGGTGTGGTAGTGAGAGTGAAGGAGCAGAGAGGTGGGGCCCAGCGGTCTTTATAGTATGCTGGGGTGCCGACTAATGAGGGCGCGCTCACGTGAAGAGGGCAATTGCGAGAAAGCAACCAAACCTCCGTAATAGATTTTGGAGACCATCTCATACATACACAATACCTTTCCGACCTTGGTTTTGTATTTCCAGGGATCTTTTCCAACCACGGCACGTCGTCCCTTAAACCATAGCGACAACATAATGTCCAATTATAATGTGGTGCTGAAATGGATATTCGACATACTTGAAATGTCTAGAAAGAATTTGCTAAACATTGTTGTACAAAATCCAAAATTTTCGACTAGTCCAGAGCTGAGGGCACTGCTAGTGAATTGAGCCCATGTAATCTTACGCCCGCCTTGGGCGTTTGCGCAGTGAAAGTGTAGTGCATCCAAAAACACTAAAGCTACGAAGGCCTTCCGCTCTCACTTTTCCTTCATCAGTTCAACTAAAAATTAACTGAGAACGCATTACTCTCATGTCTCCCGAGGTATACGATCCATCAGCTGCGGGTATGGTAGACCATACACTTGTCACACTCACGTTGTACGCTGAGCAGAACTTCCCTGAAGACTTTGCGGAGCTGCCCTCCGAGCAAAGTTATTCTATTGTTCGAGTTGCGTCTCTTTTCGGCGGAGAGGCATCCATACGGATTGGCGAACGCACAGTAGCCACCATATACGGCAACGGAGACATGGTTTATGAGAAGAACAACATCCGAAACTACGAGCCTTTCTGTTGGATTAAATTTTCACATCACCGCGACGGGGGGCTTAGGTTGAATGCATATGTGCGTTCCTGCTTCGTGCTGAGCGGCTACGACGGGCACACCAGCTGCTTCAAGGGCGATTTCCTTGCGCAGTTCAAGCTAGCATGCGCGGATGTCGCTAATGGCGTGCGAGCCAAAGAAGAAGCACAAAGGGGCGTCGCGACAGCAGACCAGTCTCAAGCTCAGAAGGTAAACGCTATCTTTACGTATTCTTCATTCACATGTTCTCCAGTAACTGACGCGTACCAGCTTCACACCCTCGTCCAGCAGCTCAATCAAACTGTGGATGCACTCAAGACCGATTTGATACTAACCAGGGAGAGGGCTATTTCCTTGGAGAAAAGATTTGGGGATCTCGAGAAGCAGTTCGCTAACTTCAAGATCGACGCTCAGGCATCGAAAGCTGAAGTAGACGAAGATGGCGTAAACTGGGTCAAGCTCTTTGCTGCCGGCAAGGTGGAGGCGGAGGAACTGAAGGCAAAAATCGCGAACGCCCAAGCCCAAAACATCAAGCTGGAGAAGGAGAATGCCGAGCTGCGCAAACAACTGTCAGACTAGAATGGGAAGGAGCCAGTGCGAAGTGATGGCGTGCATTGCACGTTTGTCACAGGTGAGACAAGCTACACCAGACTTCAAACTACGTAAATGATACTAGAAGAGGCTTCTGGGAGTTTCTGGATGTGAGACAGGACCGGTTTGGCTACATTAAATGCAATTTGGTGCCTACATAGCACGCAGATGATCTTTGCCCGAATCACAAGGCTCTTCAGGATGAATATTCAGTGTGAAGGACTGCACTCGTTTTGGTATCCAGAATCCAATGACCATACAGTCATATTGTTGACCCGTTGTCATGTTGACGCTGGCGCGCCGCAAAAGAAGAAAGTATGGGACTGTGCACAACAGTCGCGGATTAGCATGAAAGAGAATCAGTGACCGAACGCCGCTTCCTGACTACACAGTCTGTGTGTAGTACTGTTGAATCCTGTCGCGACCAAAAGAGAGCCAAAATGTACGCACACTCAATCCCTGGATTGGCGCGATGAAGTAGGCCTTTGGCGCTGCGACAAATCCTAAGTCTTCGAAGGATGTGGTCACTCGATTGAATAGAACACTTGCCCATTGGTCCATGCATAGTGTCTCAATCGTGATCAGACTGCATCGTGCACGTCTGGAAATAGGCCGATGCTGTTTGTGTCTAACATCGATTTGCTATATGTGAGACTAGCTCAGCCCTATCTGCATCGCAGCCACAGCACTTGGATCGTAATGTAATCGTTCGCATCTACACAACCAGTCAGCCTAGAAACGTGTGTCTATTGTCTTTACCTGTTTCCCTGCTAGATGAGTTGCTTCGTGAGCGTATCCTTGGAAACCTATGCGAAGCTCGAAGCCACCAAGCTGCGAAGCAGTGAGGGACAGTGTTTGCTGTTGAGACCTGTATACGTGACCACACTTCCATCCCACCGAAAAATACCACTTCAGTCTTTCGGGGCTTTGACTGCAGTGCCTTTGTTGAGTGCAACGATCGCCTAATGGGTTGAGACCTTATTGTGGATCTGCAATGTGCTCTAGTGTATGTCAGACATGATTCTAAGTTGCCACGAGCTGCTGGAAGGGGATTTACTTATAAGGTTGACTATTGTCCAGAGCCCAGTCATCATTCTGCTTCATCACACTTATCTACATTCTACCCTTTTGACTACCAGTTCAGGCCAGATACCTACATCTTCATCAACCACTGCCGCCACACTCACAACATCATGCCGCTCTTTGGAAACATGATAACCTCCCTCATTGCAATTGTTCTTATGTTGCAGCTGGCCTCTACGGCTACAGAGCAGGTACGTTCACAACCATTCCCACCTTACTTCCTCATCTATGAACATCGTGCTCACGCTTCCCTTGATGCTAACATATTCGAGAATGCTCCCAAGGCGGTTGAATCCCCCACTGCGCCGGCGAATGGAGCCCTCTCAGAGATGAAACTAATGCTCGCCACGGTGCCTGCCGATGAGGTGACCGTCAACGGCTTCAAATACAATGAGTTCTTCAATGACATCGCTACCCTTACGTCCGAAGCCGAGATGCATGACCAGCATCAGAGCAAACAGCTCAATATCTCGGAATCGAAGCTGGGTGATGCCCAGCGTGAGATCCAGATCTACCTTGAGAACGCGGCCAATTTGTCAGCAGAGGTAGAGGCTTTTAAGGGAAAGAACAAGGAGATGGAAGCCGACATTAAAGAGATCTCTGTGTGCTGGCAGAAGGCGCAAGCATTCCTTGCCAAGTACACATCATAAACAAATGACTTCTCTCGAAGTGGTGCGGCGCAAGCCTACCCGCGCATGAGCGTCTGTAAGTGCACCACCTCCTCTGTGTAAGCTCAATTGATCCATAAGAAGTACATTTGGATACAAAGCCCGAGACGTTCGTGCCTCGACAAGGCAGTGCCGGAGGAGAGCGGATTGTTATCTAGCTTGAAGCATAAACATAGACTGGTTTTCAGCATGGGATAGACGGCATTCGCGGGAATTCAAGGGTTTGCTTTGATTTCCTTGGTCTCGGGGATGATGATTATGGAGGTATGGAATAGACTTCTTTTGAGTTGTGCTTTGTTGGTTCCTTAGAAAATAGACAAATGGAAGCTTTTCCTCCCATCGGCGTACTCCTCATTTGTGAAGGATTAGAGGCTGACATGAAAGCTTGTTGCTAGGTGACGTCGGATACCCCAAACCGGATCTTGGGCATAACAGGGTATTTTGCAGCCGTTTGAGTGCGTTGCTGTGACGTCTCGACTTTCTGAAACTCAGTATGAGAGGCGTACGCGTTCTGTCAAAACAACTAAACATGTGTCAATAGCATCAAGACTTTGAGCATAACGTGCGCAGGTGTGCAACATGGGTATAGAACTCCGTTGTGAGGTCCAATATTCGTGACTATGGTCTTTTCATTACGGGTTGTCGTTGACTCCATCTCTTTTGTCTATCTTCGCTTACGATCGACCCTCTAGTGACCATGCCCATCATCACCGCCGCCGCCCTGCTCCTCAGGGTCAAGCTTGATCAGTGTATCGATACGCATGATAGCCACACAGGCCTCGACGGCGGACTTCAGCTGCTTGACCTTGCTCATGCTGGGCTCGAGGACACCGGCCTTAAGGCAATCATGCACCTTTCCGTTTGCCAGGTCCAGACCGTAGTTCTTGTAGTTCTTCGACTTGGCGAGCTGTTTCGCGTCCTGGGACGAGGGGTCTGTGGGGTCGACGGTGCGTTGCGAGAGGGCGTGTCTTGATCGCAAGTTGGCGACAAGCTCGGTTGCGTCCTTGGCTGCGTTGATTGCAAGAGTCTTGGGGATAGAGAGGAGAGCTTGTGCGAAGGCTGCAATGGCCAGCTGCTCACGAGAGCCCTGTGATTCATGTCAGTACTGTCGTATCATCACTTGATCAGACTGTACTTACAACTGATGTTGCCCACTCCTCCAGGTAGATGTGCAGAGCGGTCTCAACAGCACCTCCGCCAGGGACGATACGCCCACTCTCAAGTGTTCGCTTGACAGCGCACAACGAGTCGTGCACCGATCGCTCCATCTCGTCCAGCGCGTAATCGTTGGCTCCTCGCAGAATGATTGAAGCAGAAGAGAAGGCCTTGGTGCCCTTTACAAGAATGCACTCGTCGTCTGAGATGCGCTCCTGTGCGACCTCCTCTGCGTAACCCAAGTTCGCCGGCTCGAACTTCTCGTCACCGTTCAGATCAGACAGAGTGCTGACCAGTGTTGCTCCAGTGGCCTTTGCTATCCTGCGCAGATCCTCCTTCTTGCACCTTCGTACCGCCATTGCGCCCTTCTCAATGAAGTGCTTCAAGCACAAGTCGTCGATACCCTTTGTCGTGAGAATGACGTTCGCGCCGGCCTTAAGAATCATGTCGATGCGCTCCTCAACAATACCAGCTTCACGCTGACGGATCTTCTCGAGTTGCTCTGGGTCGTCGATAGTGATGTGTACGCCCAGCTTCATGCGCTCCTTCTGTAGGTTGATGTCCAGGCAAGCAATCTTGGCGTCAGTGATGCGTGTCTTCATGGCTTGCGAAGCCACTGTGCAGTTCAGCGCGTAGCCCTTTACGAGCACCGACTGTGTAGCGCTCTGACCGTGTGCCTTCAAAATGTTGACAGCCTTTACGGGGTACTTGATCTCGTTCTTGTTGTTTGTGGTCTTAACGGAGGACATGGCGTCCACAACCATGTCGGCGAAGAAGTCCGAGTCCGAACCGATGATCTTAGAGGACATGGATGTCTTGGCAATGTTGATCAGAGAGTCGCGACCGAGTGTGTCGACCTTTGTGCTGATGTTCTCGTTCATGTATTTGACCGCCTCCCTCAGTGCCAGCCTGTAGCCTGTGATGATGGTAGTAGGGTGGATCTTGTTCTTCATGAGCTCGTTTGCCCTTTTCAACAGCTCAGCTGCTATTATGACGACCGATGTTGTGCCATCACCGACTTCCTTATCTTGCTGCTGTGCAAGATCCACGAGGATCTTTCCTGCGGGGTGCTCGATATCGAGCAAGCTGAGGATCGTAGCGCCGTCGTTCGTGACTGTAACGTCACCAATGTCGTCGACCATCATCTTATCGAGACCCGACGGTCCGAAGGAGGTCTTGACGACATTGGAGATTGCTTGTGTTGCGAGGACATTCTGGTCGCGAATATCCTGGCCACTGATTTTGTTTCCACCGAGGACTGTAAATGTCAGCTTTTGCTCAAGTCCAAATATTCCCCGAGCTTACACAGAGTTCCTCCGCCACGTGACTGCTCGAAGATGCCGGCCATATTATCGTGATGTAGCTGTTTATGCTGTGTTTGGGCTGCCTACACAAAATCTCTGGCGTACGCGGCGGGACGCTCCTGCATTGTCGGCGAAGGGCGCCGTTGCTCCGACTTTGTTGTCCGTGCACGCAAATGAGTCGCCCGCCCTCCACATTTGGGCACAACACCACGCGAGACTTCAGTGACTGTGTTGACGGCCCTATCAGCTGCTCTTTAGGTACGCGCTGCGCCCTTTCTGCCACTCGTATACCCAGTTTCCTGATTCAAGACTCTGACTATTCAATTGCAGGTAAACCTGCTCTCTATGACTGTACCCCGCTACCCCGCCAAACATTCCGATATCTAGTTCTGGTTCCCAAAGGGATAGCTTCGGTGTTCAATTGCTGTTGTACCCACACATAAATGCGAACTTGACCTTGCACTCCGCGCGTCCTTGCTTCTTGTGCTAATATTTGTCCTTCACCTCAGACTTTCTTTCCACAAACTACGCCTCACCGCCGCCAACATGGCCGAAGCCACCGCCGCCGATGGCAAGATGAAAGACCTCAAGATCTCCGGGACCAAGAAGAGCAAGAAGGATGGCGCTCCCAAGACAGCTGCCAAAAAGCCTCAGCAGCAGAAGAAGAAGGTCAGACAAACCCGGTTGTAGCAACAAGATATGTTATTCACACCAAGACAGATTGAGGGTGCTGCACTCATTGGTATCGATGTCGCAAAGGAGGATGACCTTGGTGAGTGGTACCAGCAGGTCATTACCAAGGGACAGATGATCTCCTACTATGATGTAAGTTGTTTGTGTTCAGTGTGGTCTGCTTCACGAACTAACGTGGCTAGGTTGCTGGATGGTAAACTTGACAGATCCTCGCTATCGATCGTGCCACTAATCGAACCCCAGCTATATCCTCGAGCCCGCTTCGTACGCCATTTGGGAATCGATCAAGGCTTGGTTCGACAACCAGATCAAGACCTTGAAGGTCCGTAATGCATACTTCCCTATCTTCATCAGCGCAGACAACCTGGAGAGGGAAAAGGAGCACGTCGAGGGCTTCGCCGCTGAAGTCGCCTGGGTGACAAAGGGCGGAAAGTCGGATCTTGAGAAGCCTGTCGCTGTTCGCCCTACCTCCGAGACTGCCATGTACCCCTATTTCGCACGAAAGATTCAGTCGCACCGCGATCTTCCCCTCAAGCTGAACCAGTGGAATAACGTTGTGCGATGGGAGTTCAAACGTAAGATCTTGAGCATCCTTTCTGTTGCTTCTCAGCTGATGGTTTACAGACCCCATGCCCTTCATCCGTTCCCGCGAGTTCCTGTGGCAGGAAGGTCACACTGCACACTTGACCAAGGAGGAGGCCGGTGCCGAAGTCATGCAGATCCTTGAGTGGTATTCCCAGGTCTACCAAGATCTGCTGGCTGTCCCTGTCGTCAAGGGAACCAAGACTGTCAATGAAAAGTTCCCCGGAGCTGATTACACAACAACTATTGAGGGCTTCATTCCTGCCACTGGCCGTGGTATTCAGGCCGCCACATCCCACTGCCTTGGACAGCACTTCTCCAAGATGTTTAACATCACTGTTGAGGACCCCAACCCTAAGGATGGCGGCAAGGCCGAGCACGTCCACGTTTGGCAGAACTCGTGGGGTCTGACTACCCGTTCTATTGGTGTCATGATCCTGACCCACGGTGATAACCGTGGTATGGTCATCCCTCCCCGTGTTGCTGAGATCCAAGTCGTTCTTATTCCCGTCGGTGTCAATGCTAAGATGTCTGCTGAGGCTAAGGAGGAGTTGTACAGCAAGGTCAAGAGCATTCACGACAGCTTGATTGATGCCGGCGTCCGCGTTGAGTCCGATTACCGTGAGGGTTACTCCCCTGGCTGGAAGTTCAACGACTGGGAGCTCAAGGGTATTCCTCTGCGTATCGAGTTCGGTCCTAAGGATGCTGAGAAGGGTGTCGTCACCACGTCGCGCCGTGACATCGACGACAAAGACGCTGCTCGTGGCACCATCAACGTCGACGACGTTGCCAGCGAGGTCCCCAAGCTGCTTGAGCAGATCCAGGCCGACATGTTCGCCAAGGCCGATAAGACCTACCGCGAACACCGTGTCCAGCTTACCAACTGGGATGACTTCGTCCCCACACTCAACGGCAAGAACGTTGTTCTTGTTCCCCACTGCGAAGGCGACAAGTGCGAAGACGAGGTCAAGGCCAAGAGCGCAAGAACAGCGCTTGGCGACGGCGTCGCAGAGGACAAGCAGGCCCCTGCTATGGGTGCTAAGAGCTTGTGCATTCCCTTCGACCAACCCGAGGGCATCGAGCCTGGCAAGACCAAGTGCATCAACCCCGACTGCTCGACCCCTGCGAAGGCCTGGGTCCTGTTCGGAAGGAGCTACTAGAAGATGTTGGAGAATAGGTGTTTGCTGTTAGCATTGAGCATTTGGTGGCTAGGTGTTTGATGAGGTGTTTACGGGGTATGGAGGTGAGATGCCATCGCCACGAATGAATGTTTCACGCATGTTCGATAAGATATCAAAGACGAATTAAGATATTGACAACGACCGACCGTTCCATCATGCCGTGACCAATGAGGGTTCTAGTCGTAGTGTCTTAACTGGACTATCACAAACAACGCAGCCAACATGTCTGTCACCTGTGCGGTCCCCAAGCACAATTGCACCGACCTATTGGCTTTCACTTCACCTTGTCGCGCAGGCACCCGCACAAAACCAAATCCCTTGCCGCACCCTCTTTCTGTAATTCCCAAACTCACTTGCTCGCACCGCCACACCAGCACCGAACGAGGACCACTCCGTCCAACCCAAAGACCAGCATGTGCAACAAACTCCTCCAAACCTACGCCTGCGGGCACTCGAAAAGCATATGCACAACGCCATGCGCGCACGCGCTTAAGACGGCGACTCCGTCATCGGATTCAAACGCCTTCACACACACCATCACGCGCTCAAACTCCGCTGTCTCTGCCTTTGCGTCAGCAGAACCATCAAGCCCAGCGCCAGCACCCAACACTGTAGCGCCCTCGCACCCGCGCAGCACCGACGCCAACCTGACGCCTACCCACCGCGACGCAGCGCAGATCCCGGCTTTCCGCTTCGTTGGCCCCGCTACGCCCTCGCAGACTGCTTCTGCGGATCCAGTCTCGCCTGAATCAGCTGTCTTCGCCGCACCCGCACGCTCCTTTATTCCTGTGCCTTCACCTTTGTCTTCACCTTCGGCTCTACCCGCTCCCTCCCCTTCTGCTACGGTCCAAGAACTAACCCCGATATTCTGCCCATACTACTTCCCCCACTATCTGACAGCAAGCAAGCATCCGTGCATCGAGTGCTATGGGCGGCCGGAGTGGGAGGCTCTCAGGGAGCGGTGGATGGAGATGTATAAGCTAGGACATCCGTTGGGGAAGCTGGGGGATGTGGAGGTTTTGAGTGGGGTGAGGGGGGTGTTGGAGGGTGTTGGAGGGAGTGAATGATCATGTGAAGAGAGTAAGGTAACGGCGGCGTGATGGCCATACCGGCAATCAAGGGTGGGGAAAGTACTTGGAAAGGGCTTGAGATAGGTCATGAATTGGCACTTGTCTAAGAGACATCTTCGTTTCCCCTGCATTTTACATCTTGAATCCATGCGCAGCACTCATCCACCGCTGATCTAGCAGCGCACTCAATCGGTCCAGTATTCGTCTCCCTCCCAAGATGGCCTGGAAATGCTTTGCCCTCTCCTCCCGCTCCATGAGCAAGAACCTTGAGAGCCCCGTAGCCTCAACATTTTGCTGTGCAGCATAATCTCCTGGTGAACTGAGGAGCATAGGTAAGGCGATCATGGTTGGTGCTTTGAGCGAGGCGAGGATGAACTGTGCTGCGAAGGGATTGAGACCTGCGCGGCGGAGAAAGACTTCCCACTGTTGCTGCGTCAGCATTTATTCTTGTCATGTATCAAGACATTGGGAGAAGCTCACAGTTGACTCCACGGGGAGCAATTTAATGTCGCCCATGTCCTTGCCCCCATGAGGTAAGCTGTGGCTGGCCATACACTCTACCACCGCTCTTGCAAGCGCCCGGTCCCCACCCGGGACAAACATGACGCTAACATCTCCCTCAAGCTGGACAGCAAAGGCCTCAAGCTCTTTGAGCGCAATGTTGTCTCTCACATCCTTCGGCCTGCTGTAACCAGTCACTTCTCTCAGCCCCTCACCCACCAGAACGATAAGCCTTTCGTACCGCTCTTGCAACTTCGCGATTCGCTCTTTGACAGGGGATCGAGCGGCCTGACCAGGGAGGGGCATTTGCTTGATCTGCTGCAACGTGGTGAGGAGCATGCCGGTCGAAGGCGAGAGGGTGATGTCCGCGTCTACAGAGACGGAGTGAGGAAGGGCGTAGTCGCGGTATATGAGTTCGACGTTTGTATAGAGACGCTCAATTTCTTTGATCAATGGTCGTCGCTGCAAAAGCACTAATGAGATGACAGAAGAGCTGGCTGGGAGGTTCAAGGGAGGTAACGGTTCGGGCACAAGATGTAGCAGGTGTTCTACTACCCTTTCTGATTCTCTGCCGGCTAGAAGATGTGCTTCACCAAGTGAGCTTCTTTCCAAGAGAGTCGCCGGTTGCACACGAGAAGCAACGGGTGCGTTCGACTGGGCACTGACGTTTGCAGATTGGATCGCTTTTCCCTGTGTCTGCATGAACTTGTGCAACGCGGTAGATGCTGAAAAACCCCCAAACATAAGTTCTGTGGGAGCTTTCTCCTGCTCTTTGATAGATTTGTTCGCGGCCCCAGGTGTTTTCGGATTTTGCGGAAGTGTAATGCTTGATGCCTCCTGGGTTCCGTGGAGACTGCCAGAACCGGTCAACTCAAATCGTGAGCGAGGTTGTACCTCTCTTACTTGCGGCGAGTAAAAGCGGGACGCAGAAGCCAATGGTACCTGCGCCGTCTCATTGCGGTTGTGTAGTAAACCACTGGAATCTGTTTGCTCCTCCATTTCCAGCTTTCGTTTGCGGACCAGTGTGTCCATATCTGTACGCTCCTCAAACTCAGCAGGCTCGATGTCTTCCTCATCGTCGTCCTCATCCTCATCGAGCACACGGAGCCCCTCCCTCTTCCACACTTCCTTCGAGCTGGTTGCGATGCTGCCCATCTTAAGCTCGGCCTGAACCTTATCAAATTCAGCCTCGCCATGAAGTTTCTCATGCACTTTGATGGTGGTAGAATTTGGCGACGCAAACCAACCCCACTTCAGGTCCAGATCGGAAACACCACGCCATGCAGTCACAGCTTTTAGGTCGTCGCGCTTGATGCGTTGCAAGAAGCGCATCTGCGACTCAAGTTCGGTAAGTCCCGGACGAGGCTTACTAACTCTGCACCGACTGAACTCACTCCAAGGCGCGATAGGTAGAGTGAAATCTAGGATTGGTATGTCAACTCGAGATATCGTGTCCGCTCCAGTCAACTTCTCGTTTTCTGCTTTATGCTTCGCCAATCTTGCCACGGGCTCGATCTCCTTGAGTAGCTCGTCCATTGTGCTTTCAGAACCGATCGTAGAATCATGCTCGTCGGGCCATGGTTGCAGACTGTCGCCCACTTGAATCATCTTCGAGAACGAGACCGACTTCAGCTTCTTCATAGGGGAGTCTGAGAACATCGGAGGAGTCAGAGGACCTTCTACTTTGAGGTCATCGACTTTGCGTTTCAGGATCGTTGGGATGCGGTCTGATGAGGGAGGACTTGTGGCCGCATCAGCATCAAACAGGGCGTCCAGATCTGCCACATCGAGCAGCATCGAATCACTGCTCCCCGAATGGAGTCGCAGAAGTGAGTCTTTGGCCATGATTTGCTGCTCCAAGGCTTTTGCTTCGGCCGTAACCGAGTCACTACTATCCGGGATAAGCGGTAGACGATTGACAGGAGACGAGGGTATATATGGCGTCGAAGGTGGCGAAAGCGGCAACAATGGCGGAGTCAAATGTCGAGGTACCGGATCCTGACAGCGTCAATTCTCGTATCCAGAACCGGACACGCACCTACTCTTCTTCTTTCCAAAGCATCTGCCCAGATCTTCTCATCGTCCTCAGGCGAATACTCGTCCCGCATCACGCTTTGTAGAAGCCGCAAGGTGTCTTTCGTCACCCCAAGCCTCTCACTCTTGACCTTCGCATCGCATTCCGCCGGGTATGCAGCGTATCTAGCAGGCCAGCCAAACCCTTCATCGTTTTCTTCGTCTAGATCTTCAGACGGGAGCCGAGTTCGCAGGTCTCTGAAGTCAGGCTCAAACTTCCTCCCGAAGCCCAGCATATCAAGCTCAGCGTCTGTCCGCAGGACAGGCAACTCCTGCTTTAACTCGCGAATGCGCTGCAGACCCTCCGCGGCCAAGGAGCAGGAAGTCAGTGGTGCGGCAGTTGTACGGAAAGTTCTCAGGATGTGCGCAGTTTCCTTGTTGACGGCAAGAGCGACCCTCTTCTTCAGTAGCTCGTTAGCAGCAGCGACGGCGTTAGTGAGGTCATCATCCAAAGGATCCCGAAGATCATGATCAACTGTGTCTCTGAGCGATAGGCATATGTCGACAAGCCGTGGCAGCTCTGTCGTATAGTCGACGCAGATACCTTGTTCTCGCGCGTACTCTAGGACGCTTGGCTCTTCCACCTCCTCGATGGGTGGGGCAGGGTCCGAGAATGGGAGATGGAGCTCCATTTCGTTGCACACGTGTCATGTAAACAACTTGGTCATTTGAATTCTAGAGTCGTGCGTTGCGACAAACGCTCTGCTTGTAAGACTCAGGAGTGATGGCGGTCAAGTCAACGCAGAGTTGCTCCTTGCTCACCGCGCTAGCACGCGCCATCACGTGCATTCTTCCCCACCTTGAGGCTCGCTGGCATTTTGAGGGCCGAAGAGCGGATTATCGGTGCTCCGTTGACCGAACGTAGTCCGGGCGACTACCTTCCGTATATTGCACAAAGCTTGTATCTCCGACGAGCCAGGCTTACAATGCGTTTCAAGGCTTGTCTCAAACGGACAATGAGACCACCAGAGGGCCGATCTCCGGAAACACAAGCACGGCAGAACAGCAACGAGCTTGAATCTGAAGATGGACAAGTTTGGGGATAGTCAATTCATTGCTATCTATTCGAGTGCTATGTGCCATGATTTTTGGTAGAGTCGTTGTGCATAACTCCGTCGCCACAAAAACTACTATTATGTACGGACCAGTATACGTCCATGTCTTATTCATCAACAAGCGCTAAAGCAAATGACCGAACCTGAATTTACTTTGGGACAGGCTTCTGGCCAAAGCCAAGCGACTGGTTGCCACCGTTGAAAGCAACCAGCTGGGCCCTGAACATGGTGTCACCGTAGATCTGAAGACCGGCACCCTGGTTGCCCTGGACACCACCGAAGCAGGTGGTGTTGGCCTGGTCAACAGTGGCGAAGGTGATCTGGCTACCGGGGATCTTGGCCATGTAGTTGGCGCCAATTGCGACAGACATGTCGGGAAGAGTAGCACCGCAAGGGTAGATGTAACCACCAACCTGGGCGTTGAGCTGGGCGCCCTGGACCTTGGAGTAGTAGGCATCGGCGACCTGCTGGTCGACGAGGAGGAGAGATGTACCGGTATCAGCAATGGCGTCGGAGCCCTGGGGGTTTTCGAACATCTGATCACCAACGGCAAACTTGGTGGAGGGGAACTGCCAGAAACCGGTCTCAGCCTTGACGGGGATCCATGCCATCTCGCCCTCGAACTTGGTAGCATCGATCTTGCCGAACTCGTAAACACCTGTGCCATCGGGGTCAAGGTCGGCAGTGAAAACAGGCATGTCGAGATTGCCCATGACGTTGTCAAAGAAGGTCTTCTGAGGAGTCTTCTTGGTTCCGTCGTTGACAGTGTTGAGGTTGGAGAAAGCAAGTCCAACGAGGCCGTCAGTGTTGGTGTCCTGGACGAAAGACTGCGAGACCTTGTTTGCAAGCTCAACAGTCTGGCCCTCAACCTTCACACCTCCAATGGTGACGGTGTCTGTGCCAACGGTTCCGGCAGCACCGGAGCCGTCACCATAGCTGATCTTCCACTGAGCACCTTCAGTCTTCTTGAAAGTGGTCGACTTGGAGGCATCGAAGGCAGCGTGCTGACCAATGGAAGCGGCGTCAAGCTCAGTGCTGAACATCCACCTAATTATGATTAGTGACTATGGCAAGATAAGGTTACACGAGTGCTTACAGGTCGGAGGAGCCGGAGTCGAAGTCCAAGTTGAGCATCTGACCACCAACATCGACAGGGGAGAGGAAGAGAGCGGCGTTCTGCTCGGGGTTGGCGGCAACACTTCCGGTCTTGTTACCAGCAGCAACTGCGGTGGTCGCATTCATGCCAGCCTGCCTGCTGAATGTGGCAAAGTTGTCCTTGACTACGAAGTTGTATTTCCTGAACACCTTCCTCATAGCAGCAGGGCCATTGGGCCCAGTGGGATGTGCCTTGTTCAACTGGCGGGGAACTTTGAAAGAGCGTTTTGCGAGACCATGTCTCCGAACTTGTGATGGTGCAGCTAGGGCAAGGGCTGCCAAAAGAGCGAAAACGAAGAAAAGTCTTGATGAAGGCATGTTGATTTAGAATGCTGGCCGGCAGCGATGTCGTTTTGAAAAGAAGGGAACTGGTCTGTTGAATATACTGTAAAGAATTGAAGGCACCACAACTCGCTCGAAATAATTGATCAAAGGCTCGGCCTGATGATGGGAAGTCCACACAACACTCCAGCAGCCGGTAATGAGGGTTCTTTTAAAGGAATGTCGTCGAAACAAGTAAGGACAGTTGCAATGGAAACCTGAGAATCCGATGAAACTCACAGAGGTCAAGATTCGGTTGACGGCGCTAAGCCTTGCCCCAAGACATGACTGAAATTCCTGCCGCAGCAGATCAGATGCTGCGTGTACCACATACGTGATGATCCATGTGGGGATCAAGCTTAGCTGCTGTCAGACCTCAGGCACAGAGTCTGGATGCCGTCCTAACGGAGCTAGCTTTCTGCCACATGCAGACTAAGAGGCTCAAACAGTGCAGCATCATTGGATACAGATGTGCGTGAGCGGTTACCGGCCAGTTATCGATCGCCCGTGGAGCTCTTACGCGTACTGCGTGAGTTTGACCGGGTGGTGTTGAGGAAATGTGGAGGGGACTAGCGCGCGGACATGGGTTGCGGAGCCTAGCGAGAACGTTTCAGGCCCGCGGCACCTGTGAATGCCGTCACCGTCGAAGAATCATGGATGGAGTTCTGGAGATGGGAGCAGGGGGATGTTAGGGAAAGTCCTGAGCGTCTGCTCTTGTTAGCCATTCATTCGTTCTGAGCGTCTTCTGTTCTAGTGACGCGGGCGCACTGATGCGGGCGTTCTCAGCCACAGCTCGCGGCGGCTGACGACGCACTGCAGTGACCTCCGACACGCATGAATGTCAAAGCTGACGAGGCCAAAGTGCGGTGTTTCGCAATGCCAAGTTCCTGGCGAAGCTCCACGGAAGATTGTCACGGTTCTGAAACGATCACGGTGGATAAGTCGTCGTTGTCGATCCAGACTCATGCCGACGTTGTGTGCTCAGAAGTGGTAACAAACTGCGAAGAAGGAAATCGGAATGCCCGCAAAAGACAGTATCGGTCTCTGCCTCGAGAAAAGTGAAGGAAGCTTGCGTTTGCGAAATCGGCACTTCTATTAAGCCAGTGCGCCGGGTTTTTCTGCGATCTTAGAGGCGTGTCATCTCGAATTGCAACAAACAACGCAGCTCTCCATTACCGCCGGCGTCCTTGCGCACTAATTACGAAGCAACATTTACTCGAGCATCACCACCCTTTCCCCAGGCTTCGAGACAAGCATCACGGCAAAGCTTAGCTGTCAGGTCCCGTCTGCGACACATGAAACGCGTATGAGGTAGATACGTGTGGGGACCACCCCATCTTCTCTGAACGCCCGGCTGCGAGAAACAGGATGCGGAGCCATACGGCCGTGATTGTTATGTTTGATAGCCTTGGGGGCGGCCAGTTGGATATTGCTATCGTGTTTGACGCCTGGAGGAACAGGAGCGAAGTTTCGCAACCTGAGAGTCTGCGTCCGGGCACGGTGCAAATTGGGTGAGGCTGTTTCGAAGCTGGGCATGGGAGACGCTGGTTGCATGGGCATGTTGCTCACGGGTTTGCGGCTGTTGGTTGAGCCATTTCGTGTCGCGGGAGCAAGCAGAAGGTAAACTTGCTGTCGTGCTCATAGCAGCGCTTAGTACATTTCTGAGAGGCACGGCAGCAGGTTCAAGGTGCATGAAAAAACAATTGTTAAATCTCATTGCCGGGTAACATGGCTTTTGAATATCTATCGCAACGCAGTAAATCCCTGCACCACTTCAGGGCGGTCAGCATCCTTTATAAATAGGGGAGTACTGTGTGGTGGACATGCACCTTACAGTCAGGTGCATGCCGGCTTCCTTCGCCTCAACTCGACTGCTTTCATGTTACAGCGAATGGAGAAATGCGGCATTTCGTCCATCGAAATATGCAGCAAGAGGCGTGACCACTTGGCTGCCATGCTTGCGCTGCACATTAAAAGTTGCAGCGAGCAATGGCTCGCGCACAGAGGCCACAAACTATGGGCACTAGACGATAATTCAGCCAAGTAGTTCGACGTCCAGGCCGATAGCCCTCATGAAGAGGTTCACGTTGCCCAAGCGGGCGCCAGCCATCTCTGCAGGCAGGGCCTTGCTGACAGAGACAGTCTCCATGACGCGGTCCTTGACGCCAATGACCAATCTCTGCTGCTGCTCGGGGCTGGCACCGACACCCATAGCAGCCAAGAACTGCCAGATGTACATGTCGTCGGTGTCGTTGATCGAGCCAGGGAACAAGTATGGTAGTACAGGCTCGATGGCATCGAAGAGGCGGTTGTACAATACAGTCCACTGGTCCCAATCGCCAGCGTCAATCTCAGGAGCCGATTGCTTCAGAAGCTCCGCTCGAGAGATCAAGATGGTCAGGAGTGAGAGGCCGATCTTGGTGCGTGCGACAACGTGAAGGTTGGTGCGGTCCAGAATAAGTCCGAGAAGGCCGATGATGATGTTGAGGGGTGACTCGGAGATGTGCGCAAAGAGCGGTGGCATCACGGTGTGTGAGAACAGCTCGACCTCTTCGCGGATGGCAACACTCAGCGGCTCGTCTGGTGTCGCAATCGCGTGGCCGACAACGTTAAGATTGTCAAGATGGACAACGATCATAGTCACCACGGTGATGCGCTCCTGTTCGTCGATGTGACGGAAGAGACGAGGGATGACCTTTTTGCCCTTAGCATGCGACAGGATCTGAATGAAGGGATGCTGGGCGTGGGCGTGAGGGTTGATAGGCTCCATGATCTTGGTAGCCTGCCAGAGCTTTAGGTGCAGCGCCTCAATCTTTGAACGCCACTCCATGTGGGCTTGAATAGCCTCGGGGTTGCTGTTCTCACTAACGGGAGGTGGCATGCTGCGCTCGTGATCCTCCATCTGCATCAGAACAAGGTAGACATTCTCGATGTTTCGCAACGCATCCTTGCGATCCGCAATGGAAGTCTTGGGTTTCGGCTTGTCGCCTGTCTCCGGACGCTTGATGTTGAGGAGTGGTCGCGGAGTCTTGGAGTTGCTGAAAGCAATCTTACCCAGACTGCCCTCAACAACGAGTTGCTTCGCCTTTGGTCTAGCCTTTGCAGCTTCAACTGCACGCTGAATCTGCTGTTCCATGCGCTGCATGTGGTTGTCACCACCACGGCCGTTCCTTCGGTTGCCAAACCTGTTGTTGGTCTGGAAGAGATAGGTTTGGGCGAACTGGCTTGCTGGTTGCTGCGGGTTCTGACGAGGAGCACCACGAATCTGGCTAAAGACCTGGTAGTAGAAGTCCTCGGCAATTGCAGCTTCGGGACCCCTCTCGTCTAAATTGCCAGTCGCTGTCATGAGCTGCTGCAACTGAATGCGAGTAATGAAGTTCTTATCTTGGGGCGTCATGAGACCGTTATCTTTGGCCAGCTGTGCAATCTTGTGGTTGCGCTTTGCACGCTTGGCGTCTTCCTCGAGGAAGGCTGCACGGTCAGCTTCGGACAGATTGAGCAGCTGCTCGGGATGAGTGATGATAGGGAACGAAGGACCTCTGTTGTGCTGTCCTGGAGCACTTCCAGCAACCTGGCGAGGAGCGGAGCCTTGTTGAGCCATCGGCTGGCCCTGACCAGACAAGCGGTTGGGGTTCTGCAGGATCTGTCGAGGCTGAGAGGGGGGGCCTTGAGGTTGTATAGCCGGAGAAGCACCCCTTTGCTGCTGGGCAGCCGGCTCGGGCTTCTGGCGCTGCAGAATCGTAGGCTGAGGGGGCGTTGATGTCTGTGCAGATTGACCAGGCAGTTCAGCGTGGAACTGCTGTTGCTGCTGAGGAGGACCTTGTCTCTGCTGGAACTGCTGCTGCTGCTGAGGAGGCGGCTGCTGGTATTGATGCTGCTGAGGACGCTGCAAGATCTGCGGAGCGTGCTGGCCAGGAAAGCCGGGCGGCATACCAGGTGGCAGACCCTGCAGTCCCTGCATGCCCTGCATACCAGGGAAGGGCGGCTGTCCCTGGAAGAACTGCTGCGGGTGCTGCTGGGGGTAACCCATGCCGGGAGGCGGCTGAACCGGTGGCGTGCCACGAGCCTCGTTGCCAATACTCTGGTTTCGCAGCATGGCCTCTACCTCGTCCAAGCTCATGACATTTCGCGAGGCGGCAGACTGCTGGGCTGGGCTGCTGGAATACGGAACAGGCGATGGCTGGTGTTCAGGCTGTTGATGACGCTGGGCGGCAGGCTGCTTCGGCTTCAGGCCCCAGATATCGGCGCGTGCCTCCAGCTGGGGGATGTAGTCGGGGTCCTTGTAGCTCTCATAGCCGGTTCTGGCAGGCTTCGAGGATTGGTGAGCAGGGGATTGCTGGTACTGGTACTGGTGCTGGTGCTGATGCTGGTGCTGGTGTTGTTGCTGCTGATGCTGGTGCTGGTGTTGTTGTTGCTGCTGCTGCTGGTGTTGCTGTTGAGGGGCAGGCCTAGAAAAGCCCTGGCGGGCCTGGTAAAGCATCTGCTCCTCCTGCATAGTACCGGCGATCTGTGACGTCTGGCCAGCAAAATCGAAGTCCTTGCCCACGCTTTGCTGCGTGACAGGCCCGTCCCCACCGAAGGTATCATCGTTGAAAGCATCGTCGGTATCGTCGAGCCGTCCGCCGAGACCCTGGTAGGTATCGTCAAAGTCGATGCTGCGCAGGTGTGTAAGTAGACGTCAATTGGCCAGTCCAGCGCAACCTACACATCGTCATCAGCTGCCCCTCCACTGAAGCCCGCAAAGGCATCATGCTGGCCAAAGCCGGGGGCGTTGGTCTGATGGCCGCGGTCGCGGGGCAGACTGGTGTCAAAGCCGAAGAAAGACATGGTGGGCGGTGCCCGGGCGGGTGATTGTGTGTGAGATTGCGCGCGAAGGTGCGTGTCTTCTGCCCAATCTGGATGACGTTAAGCCAGAGCAAAGGGACGAGACGACGGGCGTCGTCGTGCGCGGACAAATGCACGGGCCGACTAACAAAAAAAGCACGATGCGGTAAGAATGCTGTGCGACGGCGGAAGAATGCGCTGCGTCGCGGTGTCGAGAACGAGGTCGAGGTCGAGCCGTGGTGACGCCTCCGAAGCTCTGGCTGCGTCGCGCTTCTGGTCGAGCCCTGTGCCCGCCGGCATGTCCCGTGCGTCGGCGCTGGCGGCACCCTCCCTGGACGGCGGTTGGGTCAGCCACCTAAGATCCTAAGGCGCGCATACGAAGACGTCTCCTTCTCCTTTCCGACTTCGTGTTCTTAGGAAGACTTTGCACGCCTGTCTCTCTGCCATCTGTCCATCTTGCAGTGGATGTGCACGAGTCCAGCGTGTCTGTCCGCTCTTTCCCCCGTACCTGGGTAACTTGTTCAAACCACGCGTCCAAACTGCTTGCAGCGACCATCTCCGCACTCCTAGCAAGCGTACCAGACCCTGGCCAGCACATAATATATATCCACCACCACCACCACCATCACCACCACCCCCTTCCACCTAGACGCCAGCAGCGCGCTCTCCGGTCCACCTCGCTATCATGATGGCGGGCACACAACGCTATCTGCGCTACATTGTCTTTGCGCTCTTCGTAAGACGGCCATTGCTAGATCGCCCTGAGCATGCACTGACCCTGACAGGCGCTCGTTCTTCTCTACTTCATCGGCTCCTCGTCCACAGTCCCTTCGGCGCCTAGCTGGCCTAGCTATGGCTCTGGCACCAAGGACACCCTCACGCCCGGCACACCCAGCACACCCAGCACGCCCGAGTCCAACGACCACGCCGCTCCCGTTGCTGCGAAACCCCCGACCACCCCGAACGACCACGAGCTGCCGCCTGCCACTGCCACCGGCGAGCGCATGAACGCGACTTTCGTCACCCTCGCCCGGAACCAGGACGTCTGGGACATCGCCAAATCCATCCGCCACGTCGAGGACCGCTTCAACCGCAAGTTCAACTACGACTGGGTCTTCCTGAACGACGACGACTTCAACGACGAATTCAAGAAGGTCACAACTGCTCTGGTATCCGGTAAGACCAAGTACGGCAAGATACCCAAGGAGCACTGGTCCTTCCCTGAGTGGATCGACCAGGACAAGGCCGCGAAGGTCCGTGAGGAGATGAAGGAGAAGAAGATCATCTACGGTGACTCCATCAGCTACAGGCACATGTGTCGCTATGAATCCGGTTTCTTCTTCCGCCACCCGTTGATGCTCGACTACGAGTGGTACTGGCGCGTTGAGCCCAGCATTGAGATGCACTGCGACATCAACTACGACACCTTCAGGTTCATGGCAGAGAACAAGAAGAAGTACAGCTTCACCCTCAGTCTGTACGAATACGTCGAGACCATCCCCACCCTTTGGGAAGCGACCAAGAACTTCACCAAGAACTTTCCCCAGTACGTTGCCCAGGACAACTCCATGAAGTTCATCAGCGACGACAATGGCGAGACCTACAATCACTGCCACTTCTGGTCCAACTTCGAAATCGGCAATCTCAACTGGCTGAGGTCCAAGGCTTACATCGACTACTTCGAGTCCCTTGACCACGCTGGCGGTTTCTTCTACGAGCGATGGGGCGATGCGCCAGTCCATTCGCTAGCTGCAGCCCTGCTGCTCAAGAAAGACGAGATCCACTTCTTCAACGACATCGCTTACTACCACGTTCCCTTCACCCACTGCCCCACCGGCGAGCAGTTCCGCCTGGACCACAAGTG
Organism: Stagonosporopsis tanaceti; assembly: GCA_000812845.1. Lineage (NCBI taxonomy): Eukaryota > Fungi > Ascomycota > Dothideomycetes > Pleosporales > Didymellaceae > Stagonosporopsis > Stagonosporopsis tanaceti. The sequence goes on from JUDZ01009705.1 coordinate 28,512, forward strand.
CCATTGTAACCCCAAGGACAACTTTGATTGGAAAGGCTACAGCTGTAAGCAGTCCCTCTACACACACCTTTCAACACTCATACTAACATTCACACAGGCACAGCACGCTACTACGAGCTCAACAACCTAGAAAAGCCAGCAGGGTACGAACAGGAGCAATAAGCCCTCCCACCCCACCTACATCCCCACGCCGCTCTTTCCGCGCCGCGACCACTTCTCTTCCGCACACGCCTCATTTCTGACTATTGTCCGAAGGGCTCCCCTTGACGCCTGGGACCTTACAAGGATCGTCTTTAAATGGACCTGCTTTTTTATTGTCCTGATCACCGCGCTGGGCATCTATTTTGGGAGGCGGCGCCAAAATCGCTTCAATTACGATTTAGACTAGGGAAAAGGGACCGGTATCTTTCTTCTTTCTTCACATGCCCGCTTGGGGCGGTTCATCTAGGGTTTGGTGTATTATTTGGCGCATTTCTGTGCTGCAGATTGCTGACCACTGTGTGGGAAGCGGAGGAGCGGCTATCTGACTTCTGTCTCCTTTCCCTGGTTGGTTTGTTGGCAGACTGACATAGTAGTGGCATGTAGCAGATGTGTACTCGTATGACATGACATTTCTTTTTCCTCCGTGACTTTCTCACCTCCCACTCTGTTGGCCGCGCCTTTGGCACCTCAGCAGCAACCAACTTGATGACTTGCTTGCAGCCACCTCCCGCATACCCCATCTCACTACCGCGGATCGCCCCTTGCACGGCTGTACTACGCAAGTGTACCGCTCCAACTCAGCATGCGCTAACCCAGACAAGACACCACTCTACACCACGCCAGCTGCATCCGGAACAAACACTACACAGCACCCTACCGGATCATTCAGGTACCGATGCTAGCGAGTTTGAGCCTTCCTCTTGCAGAAGCGGTACTGCTGCATTTGTTGTAGAAGTTGGTGGCAGATAAGGGTGGACTGCATGTAGGCGTTGGCTTCAGTCTATGCACTGGTGGTGGTAAGGCAGAGTGTGTCAGAGGATGACTGGGTGCTTGCTGAGGGGAGGTGGGGGGAAAGGATGCGAGACAAGATCGCTAGATAGAGTGACGATAATAAGTTTTCCTTTATTGAGGAACGTTTCTTCAGGTAATGAAAGCAATCCAGATCTACCCAACTGCATAGGATCTCACTTCATTCCTTGCAAATCGAACTTGGGAACCTCGACATGACCAATCTTGCTTCGTGGTGGCGGGGAGCTGGAGGTCACGAGATACGTTGTCGATTGAAGTCGTTCGTGCTTCTCGACTCGTAACCATTTCCGGAGCTCATGGTGTCGAGTTCTCTACATTCTCGTAATAAGGCTGAAGGATTCTACCAAGGGCAGCGGTCAATCGTTCGGCCTAACTCAGGATCCGAAAAAAAAATTGAACATCCTGGCTGGAGCAACAGACACAATACAAGTGAGTTCTACAAGCTGCGGCGGTGTCTGTTGTGGCTATGATGAGGCTGCCGTGCTAGACTGTACCAAGTTCAGTCTGCTGTGTACGAAGAAGCCCATCTCTTTGTGAGCGATCGCTCGTAGGAAACAATAGATCTCTAGGTTGGCCATGACTCCCATGACGAATTCTCCAGATTTGTTTTTGCAGACGTGTAGTGTTTACCACTCTCTACCAGGCTATTAAAGTCAAAATTCGATTGTGTACAGCAATAATTGTGGCGCTTATAGAAGATGTAGTGAGGGTAGATTTGATCCAATCAACCGGAAGGGACGAGCTGCTTCGCAAGGCTAGCACCTGCTGAGTGTTTGGGTGTGCTGTAGGCTTTCAGCTCCAGCACCTTCATCGACATTATTCCTTGGGTTGCTGCAAGCCATGAGACTGTGGCTCAGCAGCCAGCTACATTGAGCCTGCGCTTGCTGCCGTGCAGATTATATCATGGTATCAGTGATGCGTGTAGAACATCCGGTTTCGCAAAGCCAACTGGAAAAGGAACGACTGGGCGCCCTCGCAGGTCACATAGCATCGACAAGAAGATCGTGAACGCTCGGGAAGCAGGCCGGTGGAGCAAGACATGATGCGGAAGGTCGCCCGTGTCATCATGCAAATCTGCACCTAAAATTGACGAGGCTTGAGCGGTGGGGCGCGCGAACCGAAGCACCCTGGTAGATGCATATACCGGCATGAACGCGATGTCTTTCGATGGAGCTGCGGCCTTTCGATGGAACTGCGACCGATGGATCGGCATCGACAATCGACAGTTCTCTGGGACGCTCACAATGAGTGAATGGGGCAAGCATCTCCGGTACTTGGCGGCGTGACCAGGGGATTCTTTGCTGCTGCAGGGAGTCGGCATCGCAGTCCAAGTATAGCGACGTGAACGAGTCCAGACCGCAGGCGATGATCCGTTGAAGGCACCCGAGTCATGACCAAAGACGCAACACAGAAACCTCAATTATCGTCCAGCTCTTCAACGCAGACCTGAGGGATATCGCAGCGCGCGCAATTTGGGCATCTGCACCCCAGACGGCAGGTGATGCAACAGCGATGATGATGTCCAGTCTCGAACCGAAATCGCGCTGAGGCCGGGAAACGTGCATAAGTAGCGCGTTCGTCATGGCACATGCAAGGGTTGGACTGGCGACACCGTGGGCAAGCGGACGTGGTCATTGGTCGGCAGCGCGACGGGAATCGTGGGGAAGTTAAAGGCGCAGATAAGGACATGGCAATTGTGCCATCCTCATGATCAACTCGTCTCAGCATGGCGGCGAAGAGCGGCATAGCAGCCTGTGAGGCGGTGAATCGTGGTGTGGTACGAAATTAGGAGAGGACTGTGCTTCTTGTTTGTTACCTCCGCCTCCTCCCCGCTTGCGCTCTGCTACGAGGACTGCTCTGACGGAAGACGTGCGGGTGTTCAAATGTTCGCCTCATTGCTGCGCTCGAAAAAGAGTAGCCGCTCCTCTGAGACGACGCCCCTTCTTGCAGCATTACACAAGTACCGCAGCCGCCACAACGACGAGGCGTCCGAGCACGATGACGACTTCGAGCATCAAGCAGGCCGGTACGATGGCGAGGTCGACGACGAGGACCATGACCACCGGCGCGACGGTCCATTGTTGCCAGTCTTCTCTTCGGAGGTTCTTGGTGCGCTGCCTTTGTTGCATGTGAAGATGATTGTTTACTGCGCTAACACGAAGTTTCAGACCGCATCCCCATATACAACAACACCCACGCCATACGCACAGCTGTCGTCCAGCGCTGCGAGACTACTCTGAGCTGGGACCAGCTGCGCTCGCCGCAGGTTTCTCAGTTCCTCGTCAAGCCCCTCCAGCAGCAGATTCGCGCAGAGCACTACAATCGTGGTACTCTGTACTGCTTGATTGCAAACTGCCTACAGTTTAGAAAGGAAGGAGACGCAAATCCCGGAAATGTTGGCGTCAGCAAGACGCGGGCGCTCCTTTGCGAGCTGCTGGCTATGCGCCTGTTGAAGGAGTTCTCCACGAGAGAGCTGATCGACGCCCTAAGCTACGACTATGACCCTCTCCAGGGCCTCGAGATACCCATGGGAGGCACAAATTGGCCGCGCCAGAGGCCCCAGCATGCGCGCATCTCTGCATTGGAAATCGCCATTCGTGCTGAAGCCAAGAAGTTTCTGGCTCATCCTTTGGTTGTGCAGCAGTTGGAGGCCATCTGGGCTGGAACAATCGTTTTCCACTCAGTCGCAGACAGCCTCCATCGCAAGCCCGACACGTCTCACAGCCGCAGCCACCCCAACAGCGACGAGCTGTCTCCTGGCAGGGGCCCGGCGCGCCGTGCGCCGACGCCCAAGCGATCTAACGCCGATCTGCCAGCATCTGCGCTTATGAGACGAACAGTGACTCTATACGATCCCCAAGAAGCTTCGCTCTTCAAGCTCTCCCGTCTCCGAGTCCCACGCTATCGCAATCTCTTCTCAACTTTGTCTTTTGGCATAATGTTAGGGCTGTTCTTGGCTGTACTGGCTGAGAAGTCGGACGATATTACGGTTCTAGAAGTCATCTTCTGGTTCTGGAGTGCTGGTTACATGCTCGATGAGATTGTTGGGTTCTCTGAACAGGGGTTCGGGCTCTACAGTAAGCACACTTTCATGCGGTTTCATTGGATGTAGCTAACCCCAGCAGTCATGAGTGTAAGTTTGCACTCTTCCACACACCCGACTCATTCCGGGCGCTGTAGTCTCCCCATCCTTGTGTCCTCCAACAACCGAGCTCGCGCTGATGAAAATAACAGATTTGGAACTTCGTCGATCTTGGCATTCTGCTCATGTTCATGGCATACTACGTCCTGCGCTTGTACGGTATTCTCATGCCGGATGTTAGCCGTAACCATGTGGCCAGCATGGCCTACGACACCTTGGGCGCAACTGCAGTCCTCCTGTTCCCTCGTCTGTTCTCTGCTCTGGACCACTATCAATATTTCTCCCAGCTGCTAATTGCCTTTCGAATGATGGCTATGGATCTGGTGGCCATCCTGGTTCTCATTTGTATAGCATGCAGCGGATTCTTTGTCGCATTCAGTCTGGCTTTCAACATAGGCCTTTCTGCCTCGGACGCTGCGTATGCCATCTTCCAGCTACTCATGGGCTTCACACCAGCAGCATGGGACCTTTGGCTCAAGTACAATGCTCTTGGCAAGGCTCTGTTGGCACTCTTCCTCTTCATGTGTCATTTCCTCATTGTCACGATTCTGGTCACAGTGTTGACAAACTCGTTCATGAAAATCGTCCAGAATGCCAACGAAGAGCATCAGTTCCTGTTCGCAGTGAACACGATATCTATGGTCAAGTCTGATGCTCTATTCTCGTATATTCCTCCAACGAACATAATGGGATGGCTGCTCATCCCGTTGAAGTTTACGATGCCATTCAAGAGGTTCGTACGGATGAACAGATTGATCATCAAACTGACACACATCCCCATTTTGTTCACAATCTTCATGTATGAGAGGCTGTTGCTCACGAATATGAGCTATGGACCCACCGACCTGGTCGAGAACCGTGGACGCCCAGGTACAGCGTCGCCTGTTGTCCCGGCCTTCAGCATTCGTGGTGCTATCGAGTCGTTCAACCCTCGACTTCGTGAGCCATCCATCACGACTTTCCACAAAGATCGCGCCTTGGAAGAGGTGTTCCGCCGACCGTATCGCGACAACAGCGTCCAACCGCCTTCGAACTATCCCTCTGGTCGCAGGAACTCAAGCAACGTGGTATCTGACTGGATGAAGAAGATGGGCAACGACGAGGAGGTGCCTCCACCCCAGGAAGATGCTCAATCCGTCCTTGACCGTCTCGAGTCCCGTGCTAGACCAGGTTATTTGCGTCGCTCCAAGACCTCTGGTCAGCCAAGGCGAAGGCACCCGCTCTCATTCACTAGAAGTGTAGCCTCGGACCCGGATGAAAGTTTCGTAACGTTCCCACGTCCGATCATCGAGGAGGACGAACCCGACATGATCGACGATCTGCCGCAGCAAACTGATGCCGACGGTGACGACGAATTGCTGACTCAGGCCGACGACAATGACTCCACCTCCGATCGACAGACAACCCCGAAGAATTTGCCAACAAACGATAAGGAGAACAAAAAGTCGAAAATGGGCTATGTGACGTCTGAAGACGAGTTTTTCCGCACACCTATAGTGCCCAGACCAAAGACTCCTGCGCGCACTCCTGCAAGGGTATCTTCAGTATCTGATGCCAGCGTGGTCATGTCACCTGGCAGAAAAAGCAAGCCAGGACACAAGCGCAACACCTCAACAAGTACTATTCTCTTCAGCCCCACGAAAGACGCCATGGAGTTTTCGCGTCCAGGTTCGCCCGACAAGCGTGCAAAACTGAGCTCACGCAGCGGGACGGCCACGCCTGGTCGTCTCGAGGGAACCACATTGTCTGGAGTGAAGACACCAAAACGTCCTCAGCCCGTGAGCCATGTTAGTCATGCCTCAGCTTCCCGCGCTCGTGCGATGCAGCCCCCCGACAGCAATCGAGGAACACCGAATTTGTCGAATTTCCTCGCTCTAGAGCGCCAGAATCGCACGCCCTCGTTTAACGCCGTAGCACTCGACCTCGCCTCTGATCTTGGCGACAACACGAACAATCCCAACTTCGGCAATCTCAACACCATCCCGGCCTCCTTCACAACCCATTTCGAGCTTGCAGCACGAGCCAGAGCGGAGGCACGTATGGAGCGCATGGAACGTAAGGGCAGTGACACAGAATCAGAGTCCAACCGCATGAGTAGGATCATGCTTGCGCGGATGACAACTCTGGAAGAGGGCTTCCGTGATGTATTGAAAGAAGTCAAGGGCTTGCGTGTAGGCGAGTCGAGCGCAGCAGGCAGCCAGCGCACGCACACGCCGCCCAACGAACGCAACGACCTTGCAAAGAAGAAAGGAAAAGCAAGGAAACGTAACAGTAAAAAGGACAGCGGAGACGAAATATTTGGATCAAGCGTCTAGGAGGGCCTCGGTGCACCGGATCTGATTTGACGTGGCCTTGGTGCCCAGCATGGTTTTCAGGCGGAAGCTGCATCTTGTCTTGTGTTGCATTTTATTGCGTTTTATTGCATTGCTTGCGTTGTTTGGTTTCTTTCACTGTACATGAAGTTAGGTCTGATGATAATGGCTCTTCTTTCGCGAGATACCCCTTAGGGCGCGTCTGAGATGCGGCGTTGGTTTTGGCATGGGTGGGGAATATGGGTGTTGGCTGTATGATTACGATGTTTTCGTAGCACGCGCATGAGCGTAATGATAACGAAGTTGTATCTCTTCACGTGTTTGACTTATTCAAGTGGACCCGGAGAGTGGTGTAGGCATGTGAAGTTTGGAGTCCTGACATATGCTATTGCTAACATCCGAGGTCTGCATGCCGGTACCGCTCGCTTGGTCACAAGTCGCCTGGAGGGTGGGCAGCGGCAGGGGCGGGAGAGTTCAACTGGTCTACTTATTGCTTGTGAGCTGAGTGCTTATGGAGGACCAGATTCCAGCTGATGAGATCTGATCCTCACGAATGGTCTGAAAGTCAGGACTGAGGCTGTGTAGGTGACGGGTGCGATCAGGCAGCGCTGTTCATGGTGGAACGGTTTGGTTCAGCCCCCTCATATTTGCGAACAGTCCAAACTCCGACCATAAAGTCAGACTTCTCTTCCATACAGCCTCAATTTATGCAGCATCTCTCAAGCCGTTTGCTATGAGTTTCATGACAACCGAGGTGGAAACCCCAAAGACGAAAAAGTATAAGTTCCCTGCTTCCCCGGATCTCCCAGCGTCATCGCGGACCTCCCTCGCCGCTGATTCGCCCCACGACGCTCGCGTGACACGCTCGCACACGCTTGATTCACATCACCCGTCCACGTCAGACCAAACTTCGACAACGCTTGACCGCCCCTACGAAACCCGACTCGCTACGACGTCGCTAGGCAGTGAACAATGGGCATGGCGGTGGGGCACATGCCACGGTGAATGACTAGTATGGGGCATGATGCGTGGGAGGGCCGGGGCCCGGCGTAGTTGCTTCTTTAATATCGACGACGTTCTTACCGTTCTTCACGCGCCGCTCTAGTTCTGTTGCTTGGTGTTGTAGCTGTCATGACGTTCTGAACTGTTTCACTCCTCTAATACCTCTTTCTCACACTGTCGACGCCAAATATAGCAGTCATGCTGCCTAGCATCCTCCTCGCTGCGTCTTTGACGCCCTGCTCCTACGCTTTCTCGATTCCTCCATTACGGAACCTCGGTTTCCTCGGCATCGCGGATGCTCAGAAGCAGCAGCAGCCCTTGCAAGATACACTTGATGCATGGATACAACAGGAAGAGCGGATAGCGCTGGACAAGTTGCTGGCAAATGTATCGCCCGGTGGACGCAATGTAGAAGGCCATGGCGTTGCACCTGGCACTGTGATTGCCAGTCCGAGCCAGAACGGGCCGGACTACTGGTACCAGTGTAGGTTGTGGTCAGATTTACTGGTGAACACGGTAGCTGACTTTATTTAGGGGTTCGCGATGCTGCCATTACAATGAACACCCTTGTAGATGTCTACGCCGACGACACATCCTCTCGCCTTGGTGGCAAGCTCTCCAATATCCTTGATGCGTACGCGTCTTTGCAGCAGACAATACAACGCACCTCCAACCCGTCAGGTACATTTGATGATCTCACTGGGCTGGGCGAGCCAAAGTTCGAGGTCGACGGCAAGCCGTTCACAGGCTCATGGGGACGCCCTCAGCGAGACGGGCCAGCGCTGCGCGCTCTGACGCTCATCCACTATCTTCGAGAATATAATGCCTCTCACCCGACCTTGTGGACGTCATCTCGAGCAGACGACTTCTTCGCACCATTCTATGAGGCGAGCATGCCACCTACTAGTGTTATCAAAGCCGATCTCGAGTACGTCAGCCACTATTGGAACCAGTCTGGTTTCGATTTATGGGAGGAGGTTGAAGGTCTGCATTTCTTCACTCTCATGGTTAGCGCGCGAAGCCTGCGGGAAGGAAGCCAGCTTGCGCGCGCATTTGGTGATCTTGGTGCGGCAGACTGGTACACGTTGCAAGCTGGTTATATCGAGAACTTGCTCTCAAAGTTCTGGAACAAGCAGAAGGGACATCTTGTCGAAACACTGTGGAGCAAGAGGTCTGGACTTGACTGTGGTCTTCTACTCGGTTCGCTGCACGCTCTACCAGCTGAAGACTCAGACGACAGCGCGGTCTACCCGCCATGGTCTGACGAGATTCTTGTCTCCCTACTCGCATTGGCTACGGACCAGCGAGACCGTTTCCCCATTAACAGCAGTCCCCGGTCCTTTTCTGACGACGAGTCCGAGGCAGACGCAGACGACGAGCAGCCCTTTGAGGGCACAGGTCTCGGCCGCTACCCCGAAGACAAGTACAACGGCTATACCACCACGCAACACGGCAACCCCTGGTTTCTCTGCACCTCATCTGCTGCTGAGATCCTCTACCGCACCGCCTCGCACATCTCCATCTCCACCAACCTCACCATTTCATCCACCTCGCTCCCCTTCTACGCCGCTCTCCTCGCCTCCTCCAGCCTCGATGTCGACGAAGGGACGTACGGGCCTAACGACGCGCTCTTCCACTCCATCGTCGAGCGTCTCAGCACAGTAGGCGACCAGTTCCTTGGGGTAGTAAGGAAGCATGTCGATACTGAGGGTAGCATGAGCGAGCAGTTTGACAAAGAGACTGGCTTCATGACGGGCGCGGAGGATTTGACATGGAGCTATGGCGCATTCTTGCAGGCCGTGCGTGCCAGGAAGCTTGCTAAGGGTTTATGAGCGGTAGTGAGGGAAGGCTCTCGGATTTGAAGGGATGAGCTATGACGTTATGAATGTTATGAAATGGTTATGAATGGGCTGGGCTGGACGAAATGATACCTTCGTTCTGTAGCAATGGTATTGCTATTTCTCTCGAGGTTTTTGTTTTTGTTTGGATGCTTTGCTGATCCTGGTCATATCAAGGTCGCGAGTTCCGGTGTTGGCCTAGTGAAGGTACGGAATAGTGGAGAAGTCTGGATTGGGCACCGGAACCGACTGTTCTTCTGACTCTCAGTAAAAGGCACGCTCTTGGTTCGAGAAATACCCTGGTAGTTCCACGAACTCCCACATGCCCCGTCAGAAGTCTCGGCACCTCGGTAAATACACTGGCTGCACTAATGCTATCTTGCTCTCGCACAACTAACAGGTTTGAGGAGCTATTAATGGCCGACGGTCCCAGAGCGTTCTAAATGCATTTATGCTGACCATGAGTCCTGGGTACAGGAACAGCAGTGGCTTTACTGAAGCACGTAGCAGTGTTGAATCCTACGAGCTCAGCATCATGGCCGTTAGACCTGTAGGTGCGCAGACGTTCAAGAAGCAAATACGTAGCCGTCTATTGTATGGGGTTATCAAGGTACAGCGTAAAGGATTTGAATAGCTCAGTGCAGAAGGGTCAAACACCGCAACCCTCTTCCAAAGTATCACGGAGCGTCCCTGGCTGGGCTATCACGTCGAAGTCATTACATTGTTTCCCAGCATCGTATACCTCAAGCAAGTAGAAACGATCTCGGACGTCAATCCCTTCAGTATCTTCTCGGTCCTCTTTAATCTGCCATAACTTGGGCACCTCCCATTTCTTCGTCTGCTTATCCGCGCGGAATCCTCTAGATTTGCAACTTCCTGGGTTCCAGTGAGAAGTCTTCTACTTGTAGCATTCCGCTGTGGCCGGTTCCTTGGAAGTGGTGTCTATGTTATGGTTATCCTCTGTAAGTTTTTCGAAGCCGCCATCCAGCAGTAAGCACTTCAGACCATCACTGCCCGGCCAAAGCACCTGGGCATAGTGTAGTCTGCTTTCAGGGTGCAAAGATTCAAGCTGCGGCAGCCTGAAGCTTATAGCTGACTCACTTCGTAATCGATATGCGTGACGAGAAGCACAGTTGAAATCGGCGACTTCTCCAATTCCAAAATCGTGCAAGCAATCCGTGCAGCCTCAAATCTTCGTACACTCCGTCTGGCGTATGAGTATCCTGCACTGTTTGCACAATGCTTTTAGATATGACGGGGTCAGAAGCTAGCCACGCTTCCTCGATCACGCTCCGCGAGGCCTCGCGCAGTGTTACGTGGTGTACCTACTAAGTGAAAGACAGGGCTCTTGGCGGCCCCATATGCCTCTCTTTCGGCTGCTCTCCTCTTGTCTAGTTTCAACAACTTTCCACAAACGACCTCCACTTCCTCGCAATTTTCCAACTGCAATGACGCAGCCAGCTGACCACACTTACGGTCCTGCATCGCCTGGCGAAGGAACAGGCATGGGCCTTGATCAACTCTCGGAAGAACTGATTGACATGATCATGTTCTTCCTGCAGCCTCAGTCTTCGCTCGCCGCAGCCGCGCTGACCTCGCGCAAGCTCAATTGCATCGCCACTCCTCATCTGTATACTGCGGTCTCATTGACGGCTTGCATGCCTGGAGAGACTGTATCGACCACTTTCGAAGACCATGTGGACAGCTCTCATCTTGTTCCCGTAACATACGACTCGATAACATTTGACAAGTGCAACCTTTCATACTTCATCAGTACGATGATGCAACGACCAGATCTGAGGCTGCATGTCCAGTACTTGAAGCTGCTCCGACAAGACAGGGGCTTTATCTGCAGATCAGCTGCAAATCTCCGCGCTCAAGGACGATCGTACATGTCGGAGCTCATACGTGACGATCCGTATGACCTGACCAGCCGCGGATATTTGAGACGGGTTGGTGTGTGGGATCCTGTCAAAGAGGCGGTACAAGCTCTCCTACGTATGCTACCAAATATCCAATGTCTCGACTGCTCTGGTTATCATACCGACATTCCAACTCACGCAGTTCTGAACGGAATTGGCTATCGCGCGAAGTTTCCAACCAGCCAGCACAACTTCGAACAGCTACGCACCTTCAAGCTGAACTGCAAGACCGACTACTTCTTGTCACAGCTCTGGGCAGTCATCAGTCTACCGAGACTTGAATCTCTCTGCTTAAGCGGACTCCAGCTTAGCACTACCGCTGCTGGTGCTGTCGAAGAGCAGCGCCACAAGTGGGACCAACTGGTTCCTCCATGCTCAATCACCAGAATCGAGGTTCTTGATGCCGTGCATACTCCTAGCCCTCACCCTGGAAATGCCGGTCGGCTCTCCGTCGTGAGGCCAATTGGAGTGCTCTTCGCCAATTGCAGGCAGGTGAAGAGTCTTACAATCACGACGGTTTCTCCTAGCGTGCTGCAGATATTGCAAGATGCCTTTGGGCAGTATCTCTCTGCCATCGAGAACCTGGACCTACGCGAGATCGACTGAGACGGTCCTTTCGAAGGAGCTCACGACGGTACATGGTACTAGTCGCGAAGACAGCCAGTGCCACATTCATTTGAGATATTGGGAGACTTACCTGAGATGTAAAACCACTCCAACAGAAGGTGAATAAAATTGAGTTAGTCCTGAAACCATTTGCTCCAATCGCACAACACAGTCCAAGAAGCCTTTGAAATTCAATGCATTGCAATTGCATACCTCCTCTACGGAGCCGATGCGACAAAAGAAACCCCACGACTGTCATGATCCGGATATATACAGTTCTGTGCGTGCAGCTGCTTCACTTCAGCCCGCTGTAGCTTCTCTCAATTCCCTGTGAGATGTTCGCCTCGTTCGTGATTCTCGGTCATCGGTCGAGCTTAATCCTTCTTGACATCCGGATCGGCCAGGATGCCCTCTGCCTCGAGCCGCCTGCGAGCCTCCTCAAGGGCCCAGGTCTGGATGCTGTGATCTTGTCAGCGCCTGTGCTTTGAACCTCCAAGCCTCCACGCTTCCTCATCGCCCTCAATGGCTGCCCATCTCCAGCCATCGCACCCTCCACAGGCCCAAAACCACCTCCACAGCCCCCCGAATCAACACAATCGCTTACCTCGTATCAGGCTTGAAAGCATAAACACCCACAAACAACACCATCATAGGGATAAACGCATAGAACGTCGCATTCTCCCACCCCTCCTTCTTGTACTCCTCGCCGGGCTTGACACCGAACAGCCATCCAGACGGCGCATCGTAGTGGTGCTCGTGACCGCCTTGCCTGACGACCGACTGGGAGAACGCGCGGGTGGCGGGTGTGAAGGCGCGGGCGGCGGGTGCGCGGACCGAGAGGGCGGGGCGGGCGAGCGCGCGGAGGGCGCGGGGTGCGGACATTGTGGGTAGCGTGAGTGGAGAGTCGGAAAGGTGCGGTGAGAGGGCGATTGAGGGGTCCCGGAGCCGCGGCGTGGTGGTACTGAGAGCTTTGGTGCGTATGGTGGTACGGTGACTTGAGTTGAGGTTCGGGGCTTGGCAGAGAGGTGCTAGATGGGGTTAGCGTGCGTTGGGCATGGCGTCACGCCGGGATAGCTCCCTCTGGCCGATGACTGTGAGGTTGTGAATGTAGAGAAGGTGATTTCGTATGTTGCGAATGTGGGATGGAGAGAGCTTTTCGACGGTACAAGTCCTTTTTATATGATATTGACTGCGTTGTCTACGTATCATCATCAACGCCTGAACGCCTGTGCTATGCGATAAATAGAAAGCAAAGATGCAGCTTGCTAACAGAGTACTCTCAAGCGTATGCAGGGACATGCTCCTTCTCTGAGTCTGCTGTCTGTTCGTCTTCCTGCTGAAACGACATCTTCGCAATACCCTGAGAAGCCTGTTCGACCTTCTCTTCGACCACCTCGTCCTCTGCCTGCTTCTCTTTCGTAGCTGCAGTTTCCTTTGCTTGCTGCTCCCTCTGCTTTCTCTCCACCTCTTCCAGCTCTGCAAGCTTCGCCGCTGTCTTTGCCGCATCCGCTTCCTCCCTCTTCTCCTTCTCGGCGCGCTCGAGTGCCTCGAACTCATCCTCAATATCCACCTCATCGACAGCTGCATCCGTCTCGTTGATGATGTTTGTGATCTCTTCTGTAGTAGCCATCTGCTCGTTGACCGCATCGACAACACCCTGCACGCCCTCTGCGCCACCGACCTTTTCGTTCAGACCCTTGAGAGCTGCGGCACCAGCGCGCATAGCATCCACAATCTCGACCTGATCAGCAGCTTGCTGTAGCTTTGTATACACGCCTTCGAGCTGCAGGGCTACATCCGAGCGCTGTGCAAGCGCTGTTTCGGCGAGCTTCTTGGAGCGTAGAGCGGCTTTCGCGCGGACCATCTGCTTTGCGGCAACTGCTTCGCGGGCTGCAGCGTCGGCAGATGCGATCTTCTCCATGAGGGGAGGAAGCTGTGCGTTGATGTTTGCGAGAGTGTCGCAAAGGCCTGCGATAGCAGCATCTTCTTCGGTGATTGGAAGGGGCTGGGCCTCGTGCTCGGGCTTGAACTTGATCGTTTGCGCGTCGTAAGATATTGCTTGTTTGTCTCGGGCCAGGAAGACCAAAATGATATTGAGGTCGTTGTTTGTGAGAGGTGCCGTGGGATTGAGCGTGTGCGAGAAGCGTTCGAGGAAGTTCCGTCTTGAAAGCACTCGATCAGCGGTCGATATGTGCTCCTTCATCTGCTTCATGATTTCATCTCCGGCTACCTCGATGTTCTTCAGCACGACGTAGTTCTTGACTGCGAGCTTATCTGGCGGAGCAGCTTTCCCCAACACACCGACTGTTCGCAGACTCCACTGCAGGGCTGACCACGGCGTTGGTATCCAAGATGTCTTATATATGCTGGTCTTTGAACTCAGGAAGTCTTTCAGGAGTATCATCTCCTTCTTTTGCACCGCCTCGTGGAAAACGGCTGGTAAGCATGTCGGCTTTCCATACTGCGGATGCTGCAGCGCTCGCGCAAGGTCGTCTGCAGTCCGTATGTTCAGGAGATCATGAGTGGTGCCCTGGGTGGGTATGACACCTGCTCGCGCGGCGTCAGTCAACGCTTTGGTCCACGCTGCGATATTGGCATAGTAGCCGTCCGGGTTGATCTCGAGCTGCTGCCGGAAGTCTGCATACAGAGACGCAAGGCGGTGCTGGCTTGCATATGTTAGTGTCGTTCAGACATATGTAAAGGTAAACGCACTTCTTGAAGGCCTCCTCGTTCTGCAGGACAAACTGTAGCAGTTCGCTCATGTTGCTCTGTGGTTGCGGCGCCCACTGCTGGCGGACGCTGTGCTTGGGTCGAAAGAGGCGCTTGTTTCGCGCTGGAACATCGCCAAAGATCGACGAATCAGATGCGTCATAGTCCGAGATCTTGCGCTTCAACATGAAATGTGTAGAAGGCACCAAAAAGACAAGACGGGCGTAACATGTCAGTTGGTAGCGTTGTTGTGAGTCTACTATCTCTAGGCATGTCAAACACGCATCCTTTCACTCACGCGACGACGCGTGTGAGACGCTACCCCGCGCAGGCGGTGATGCATGTGGGGCCTGCTGCCTGGTCACCATTTGGGTGCTGTTGCGACACCCAACATCGCAATTTGTGGCTTCTCAAAGCCTCTGCTGTCTTGATCTTTTCACATTTTTTTGGAGTAAGTAGAAATACAAGACTTGTGCCTACGCAGTAGCAAACCCTTGATCGGCCTTTGCGCATGAGCCGTGACATGTGCTGTGGAGCCTACAATCATTTCCTGACGACGCTGATGCCGCTTCCCTTTTGCTTCTCCATGAATTGCTTCATCTCCTCCAAATCATCCATTTCGTCATCCTCATCTTCATGTCTCTTCGCTTTGGATTCTTGGGACGCCTTCGGAGCAGGTGGCATTTCAGTTTCTGGCCGATCGCGCATTTCCTTGGTCTCGTTTTCCCATGCTTTCCTCTCCTCGTCGTCAAGCTCGTCTCTTCTGTCTAGCCATCTCTCCTGCACATCGCGGGCGTCCATTGTCACAGCGTCCTGCTGCATGGCCATGGACCATACTGTCTCGTTCGCGCCTTCGATACCCCCAAGCGCATAGCCACCTGCACGATCTATGGCGCGCAGCAGTGTCATCATGCTCTTCTTGTCCTCAACTGCCAAGGTTTCGAAGCCGACGAGGGCGAATTCTTCGACCAACTCAACGATCGCTTTGTTAAGTGCTGAAAACTTAGATGTAGGTTCCTCGTCGTCCATGTCCATGTCCTCGTTCGCGCCCGCTGTTGTTGGTCCTGGTATGCCCGATGTCTGTTCACGATTCAGATGTGGTAGAAGGTAATGAAGGTCCTGCACCTCAGTGTAGAAGTCGAGGTTGAAGGGCAAGTTCGGGTAGTTCTGCAGGTTGTCGATCTTGGTGAGGACGTTCAGGTGAGGGAGGTCCATCTGCAGCATGCTGCGCAGGGCAAGGAGTAACGACGAGACGTATAATGATGGTCGAGATAGTATGATCGAGTCAGTCAGGTGCACGACAACGAGCTGGCCTGGATTAGCTGGGTGCTATATGCATTGGGTGGTGGGCGAATACTCGGTACCCAAGTTTTTGGAGGCGAAAGAAGATGTTGCGTAGCGATGAGTGCGAGGTAAAGAGCTCAACCTGTCCAGGGCAGTCAAATAAGACATAGTCATCTGCCACTACTCAGCATGGCTCCAGCATCTTTCAGAAAGTGACGTGCGGACCTCCAAGTTCCTTCAACCCTTCTTCCAGCCAGTCAAAGTTATGCTCCAGCTCCTCCAATGCATATAGGATGCCCCCGTTCGGCCCAAGCGACTCTTGCTCCATGATTTCATCTATGGTCACCAGATCTCGCACGTCTACGGCGGGCTCATACGAGCAGTGATCGTTGGCGGGGTCGAGGTTGACGACCGAACACTTGCGTTCGATAGCGCCCATGAACTGCTGCATGCCATCACAGTAGGTCGACTTGCCTGAGCCTGGCGGCCCTATCACCAGCTGAGCAAACGGCATTTTGTGGTGTTGCGTCAGAGGAGCACCAGAACTCTGGAGGCTTCAAAAGTCTGGTGGGGCCGATCAGCCCTGTAAGAGGCTTAGTCAGCAGTGTTTTGTGGGCGAGCTGCACCTCGAGCTTTCCAAACACCAGCGATTCGTCGCAAACATCGCCAACATGTCCAGCCAATTCGAGCTCGCTCAGAACCCTACAGAGCCCATTTCCTCTGTCAAATTCTCGCCGCGCACACCAACGCGATTACTGGTCTCTTCGTGGGATAGACATGTGTATCTCTACGACACCCACGGCGAACCTGGCGGCAAGCTGCTGCAGAAGTTCGAGCACCGAGCCCCTGTGTTAGATGTATGTTTCGGCCGCGACGACAACGAGGCGTTTACAGCTGGACTGGACTGGGAAGTGCGGAGGTACGTTGCTTTATGGATCATACTACCCAGCCTGCGACTAACGAACCATAGAATTGACCTCTCGTCCGGAGCGCAAACAGTCGTCTCGACGCACTCCCAGGGTGTTCGCAATATCCTGTACTCCGCCGCACACAACCTCCTCATCTCCGCATCATGGGACTCAACCCTGCACCTCCACGACCTCTCCAACCCAGGCGACTTCGCCGTCATCAGCCTTCCCTCCAAGCCCTTCTCCCTCTCCGCGTCCGCCTCGAAACTTGTCGTTGCGATGGCAAGCCGCGCTGTCAACATCTACGAGCTGGGCGCGCTCTCGGGCGCCGCAAAGCAGGGTGGAGGAGAAGCCGTTCCCATTGAGCCATGGCAGAGGAGAGAAAGTTCGATGAAGTACATGACGCGTGCGGTATCATGCATGCCCAACGATGCCGGTTACTCGAGCTCGAGCATTGAAGGTCGTGTGGCAGTCGAATGGTTTGACCCAAGCGACGAGAGTCAGTCAAGGAAATACGCGTTCAAGTGCCATCGCCAGAACGTAGAAGGGCAGGATGTTGTGTACCCCGTCAACGCGCTAGCATACCACCCTGTGCACGGCACATTCGCGACAGGAGGAGGCGATGGTATTGTGGCGCTATGGGATGCGGTCGCAAAGAGGAGGATAAGGCAATATCAAAAGTTCCCTGCGAGCGTGCAGACAATTGAATTCTCCTCGGACGGGAAATTTATGGCTGTTGGTGTGAGCCCAGGGTTCGAGGACGGTGTGGACGACGTACCAGATGGCGTCATCAAGGTGTTCATTAGGGAGCTGAGCGATTCAGAAGCACAAGGCAAGAAGAAATAAGGGGCGCAGTAGAGTTTGGGTGGAGTACGGCGTTCACCTGGCGCTTGGCCACGAGGGAGATATGATTTGCACGTTGCATACCCAAGATTGAACGGATCGATACAAAACAAGGCATTGCCTGCCGCACACATGATAGAGAGGAGGCATCTCGGCTGCGAATATGTCTGCCGACTGACATCAAAGTCTTTCCAGCACCCTTGTCTATAGACGCCCCATATTCGTGTTACACCTTCTGATTCGCTCTCGAACGTCGCGTGGATCGTAAGACATACGGTTGCGCTGTGCCTCTCCGCGCAGGAGGTGCTCTAAGAAATCAATACAATGACGATTCAAGCTTTAGAACATCACAGCATTTCACCTAGATTCGAGAAGGCTAGCGGTGGTCTTACTGCTTGTTGCTAAGACCTTGCTGCCCAGAGCGGCTATCAATTACAGTAAGCAGCTGACCCGAAAGGTTTCAGTTCAGCTAAACACAAGTTGTTATGGCGCCCAGCCATAATAGAACTTTCAGTCGAATGAGCTGCAGGCCCCAAATCGGCTTCGTTGAGAGACTCTCACTGCTCAAATGGAACAGTCCCAGATAAAACAGACGGCGATGGGACCGATCCTTGCGTCCGCGCAGCAGCACCACCAAATGGAACCGTGAACTTGGGCTGCACCACAACCTCCTGACCTCCTTCAGCACTTCCCCTTGAGAGCCTCGCACGACTTCCGCTTCCAGACCGCATACCGCGATGCCTCTTCCTCCTCGCCATCAGGACCTCAAGCCCTGTTGCGTTCGGCGACGGACCGCTCTCTGAGCCTCGAGACACCTTCCTCCGCGTCTCGATCACATGAATCGGCGGATTGTACCCAAAGCTCGTCCCAGCTCCTGCGCACAGGTACTGCACCTGCAAGATGCCGTGGACGACCTTCTCGTTCTTGTTTGCTTTGAAACAGCAATCGCGAGACACGATGCGGTCGTTGCTCATAGTTACTTGGGCGCTGTCACGTCTCCCTTGGAGTTGCTTCCAGCGATCTCGGATCAAAAGTGCAATGTCGCTGTGTAGAAGCTTGTGTTCGCTTCGATCAAGTTTCAGGTGTTTGTTCGCGAGACCAGCGTAGAAGTCGATCAGGAAGCGCTCAGCTTTTGTATGATTACCGATATTGTCGCGGAGGTAAGTAAATGGTCGCGGGCTTATTGGTTCCGGAGGAGTGGAGACGTCGAAGACACTGTTCAGACACTTGGTATAGTAGGCGCTGTAGACTTTGGTGATGGCGTTTTGAAGATCGGGCATTCGTAGCATATCGCCGATGTGCCATGCTTTTGCGAAAGCCAGGAGAGGGTTATCGCTGAGAGTCAGTTCTTGGAGGTGGCCGGGTGCGCTGAAAGAGATCAGTCCGAAGATGCTGATGGATCGTAGATGCTCGATGATGATAGCAAAAACTGCTGGGTCGGCATTGACGATCCTGCAGCCCGGCACGAGGGCGTCTTTTAATGCTTGACATGAGTTAAGTACGGACTTGGAAATGTGTATGGTCTGCGCATTGATAGATTTGCCGACCTGAATGTGGAGGCCGTTAGCGGTCACACTGTCGAGCTATTAGCAACATAGTCGCAGCGCTTACAGCGTAAACCTACTCTGAGCTCCTAGACAAAAGCCTCGTGAGTTCTTGCTCTGTACTTAATATCGATTGAGTATGCAGCATGTTGGCAGGAGCCGCAATCACGGTAAGACAACAGCCCATATCGAAACAGTCGTTATCAAGGGGTGTCGTGAGATTGTACAACGAGTTCTGAGACGCTCTAGTCCATTACAGCGATGAAAGTCAAGTATCGTGATGATCTCGATCAGGAGCAGAATCGAGACGTCGCCTTCTTGGTTCAGGGAGCTTGAGCCATACTTGCGAAGCAAGACTCAGCAAGTATACACACAGGCTTCATGGTAAGCTCCATATTAGGTGCTCTGCTCCAAACTAAGGCATTCACGATCTGTTCCAGAAGTCTCTCAGGCGTTGTGAGTTATCGCTACCAGCTCTCGAAAAGACCCTGTAACTTGCAACCTTCGAAGCTCCGTTCCAAAGGTTGACTTGAATCTTGCGTCAGCGCTCACATCGTTGCCACAATAGATGCCTTGCTTTCAAGCTGCCTTATACCTACGTCTGCATAACGAACGTGAAGAAGAACGGAGGTGATCTCTCAGAGCGGCAATTATGTAAAGTGTTGGCAGGCGCAGAAAAGCAATAGCAGGCACGTTGGAGGAGATCGATTGCGAGTCGGGCCGACTCGATTAGCGCTTCACGACACCCGTCGAATCGCGACTGGATTCCTTGCGCAGTGCATCTCCAAGAATCCAAAGGCAACGTGCATCACCGATGTTATTATTAGGGGCAGGCAGATCGCCTGCGCAGCGGCTTTGCCTAGTCAGCCGGCAATCCGCATCTGTGCCATTACGATGGCGCGCAACTCCGCTCAGCATTAGGCTACATCAGCGCGGCCAGCACAATTCACAGAAACCGCATCGAAGATTCGGACAACAATCAGAGCGCAAGTCTCCTATCCAGCAGATCAGAGAAGAGCAAATCGAGATCATCCCACCAACCGTGGGGAGCAGTACAGGTCCCGCATCCGGCAGTCAATATTCGGAACCAGGATACGATGAGTATGAGCCGCCCAACGATCCCTGGCCCAAAGTACGAGTTCGATATCTGCAGCCAGCGATATGGTCCCTTGCCATGTCTGCCGGCATATTCTCTGGACTCGCATTGTACCAGGCCAGAAAGGAAATCGAGCAGGAGAAGAAGGCTACCTGGTTTCAAGCACCCCAATGGGGGTTACAGCCACAGTCACGTGCAGGGCCGCCCAGCGCGACTGAGCTCGCAACTCGCTGGTGGACGGAGCTGAATCCCATATCGAAAGTGACTTGGAGCATCATTGGTGCAAACAGCGCAGTTCATCTGACCAGCTTCCTTGTGCCCCGATACTGGGACTTGTTGTGGCATATACCCGCTCGCAACGTCAACTATACGAATTTCACGTCGATGTTTGTGCATTCGGGACCTATGCACTTGGCAGTCAACATGTGGGCGACCTATAACTTCATGCTGCCGGTAGGATACTCAAATTTGTTCGAGGGTAACGGGCCGCATATCGGAGCCTTCTTTCTCGCTACCGGTGTACTGTCTGGATATGCGCAACATCTGACGATAATGTTTGCAAAGAACAGGCGGATCATTCCGGAGATGTTCATTAGAGGTGGTGGGGCCAGTGGTGCTCTGTTTGGTATCCTTGGAGCTTTCTGCATGGAGTACCCTACTGCTCAGCTGGGCATTCTTTTCGTGCCTGTGTCATTTGAAGCGCAATACTTCTTTCCAGCAGTCATGCTATTCGACTTGATCGGAGTGATCCGTGGTTACTCTTTCGTCAATTTCGGCCACGCCGTAAGTCCATCCAACCTGCCCGCATGTTACACTCGCTAATATGTCTAGGCACATTTGTCCGGTGCACTTATCGGCGTAGGGTACTCCTACTTCAACGGCAAGGACAACCTGTGGAAGCCATTGGTGCGAGCCTGGAAGCGCCGTCTGCAGAGCGCGCAGTAGATAGGGCTTAGCTCCCGCTACCCGCAACAACTGTATACTAGTACACCGTCGTAAATAAACACGACCCCTTGACAACCCACAGCACCCGTAGCCCTGGGTACCATTGATGCGAACCATACTGTGCTGTTCAATCGGACGCACGTTCCTGAGCCCAACGCGCTATTGCGGTCGGCACCAGCCAGTCGCAAGCGACGTGGACTAAATACCGCAGGGTCAACCATGGTCATGGCTGCTCACCGACTCCAAACATTGGGCGCAAAGTAAATCACACATGCAATTTATTCCCTCACTCATGCATATATTCTGGCCCTGTCTGCACATGGTATCATAGCAGCTCTATTATACCCCATTTCCGACGCAGCCAACAAGTTCCCATTTCAAACGCAAAGAAAGTACCTCTACGACCAAGAAGTCTTCAAGCACCACCGCGATACTCCGCGTAAACAAACACAAAATTGCGTAGTCATCACCTGTCCACGATGGTCTTCGCATCACCGGGGCCCTTCACGACGATGGCCCGCGCAGACTACGCGCCCTACCCCCTCCACACAGCCTCAGTCTCCTCACCACTTCGGAGGCCAATCCCCCAAGGAGTACCGACTATCTCCAATTCCAAGCCGAAGCCAGTAGTCAGGGTCGACAGCGGGGGCCTAGACGAAGTCTCGCCAGCATCAAGCATCACGTTTACGGATGAAGTGGAGACAGTTTTCGCGGCGAGGCAATTCCTGCTGCAGCGGTACTTCGAGTTGGAGAGTGAGAGTGAGGATGAGGAAGACGAAGAGGAGGGGGGGATGCTTGGGTTGAGAGCCGTGGATAGCATTGAGTTCAATGTGGGAAGGGCGAGTACATGGGAGGACAAGGAGGCTAGGGCGAGGAGGAACCGTAAGAACGCGTCTTCGAGGATGAGGAAGTGGAGGAAGTGGATCAGGAAGCTCGTCTTCTCAAGTTCGGTTAAGGGATCGCGTTGAAGTTCTGGACCCTTCTTTCTTCACTTTACTGTTTTCACGAAAGCGACCAATGTGGTCCGAACGACGTCATGACGATTTACGAGACATTCCATCATTCTTGATATACCCAAATAGCTCTATCACAACCTGCGCAGCGCTTTACTACAGTCGCGTTATGCACCACACATTTAGTCACAATCCTCAATGTCTAGTCCACCTCGCATGTCGCCAGCTTGAAGTTCCTGTAACCCTGACTTCGAGAACTTCAGCGCACTAGGCCTCGAGAGCATGTTCGCAACAACCTTTTCTGCGAACGTCTTTTCGGCACGGCTCATGAGGCAAGTCTCATCCTTGTACGGGATACCCAGGGTTCGATAAGCCAGGGCCTTCATGCGCTTCTCACACGCAGTACAATACCATCGACTAACCTTCTCCACCCCCAGCTTCTTGACACAGCGCTTGTGAAAAACACCACCAAACTCGCAGCCCTGATATGAACAGCTGACGTGGTCCTTGCTGCCCTTCTTCATGGCGGCAGCAGCAGTACGTGACACCTCTATCTGACAGTAGCAGATTGGGACGGATCCCTTAGGACCGAAAGTTTGGCGTTGGATGTTCTGCAACTCCACCATGGTGAGAGGATTCTTCATGGACATGTTTTTCTGGAAAAGGCGATCGAACTCAAGCTCCTGCTTCATGA
Source organism: Stagonosporopsis tanaceti (assembly GCA_000812845.1). Lineage (NCBI taxonomy): Eukaryota > Fungi > Ascomycota > Dothideomycetes > Pleosporales > Didymellaceae > Stagonosporopsis > Stagonosporopsis tanaceti. The sequence continues at coordinate 51,321 of JUDZ01009705.1, forward strand.
GTGGCCCACGATCACAACCAACCAGAAATTCCGTGTGTTCTTGCAGAAGACGAGGAGGCATACCAGTAAAATCCGGTATCTTAGCACTGCTGTCGTCGTTCATCAAGTAATTGACAAGATCGTCATCGACGAGCAGGACCCGATCCTTGGTCATTTCGTGTTCCTGATACAACGCTAGCAGCCTCTCGCCACAAGCTCGGTTGTATGGCCCTGTGGAACAAAATTGTCTGCTGGGATGCACTAAGTAGCACTGATTGAGTAGGGGGTCCCCGCAGGAACAATCTGCGATGTTTGTCAGCAAAAACAACCTCGAGAAAGGGATTTCCAGCTTACGAGGCTCATGGAATGGACAGTCGGGTATACCGTTGCTCTCGAAGAGGCACGATGACCCATGGGAACAGCCCGCAAAGGATTGAAGAAGCGGGGCAGTCAGTTGATCAACAATGAAGACTCGAGAGAAACGCATCCAGTGGTTGTGTTTCCCGTGAGTGGTATGTGGTGTGAGTGGACGGGATGGTAAAACTGAGACAACTAGCTCGGCTACGTCTTCCACTGAAGCCTTAACCGGCGTATAAGTCTGAGCGTCCTTCGTTGACCCTTTTGAAGAGGGGATCACGCTCTCTTTCAGAGTATTATGAGCGCTGTCAAGCACGGAGCTGCCGAGCAAAGGATGGCCAGAGCCTTGCCGATCGACTTCAAGGTGGGCCTCATTCACCACTGCAGGGCTGGATGTCTCCTCGGGTTCGTTAACCTTCTTGACTTTTCGCTTGGCCTCACGTTGAGTCTTTTTTGCCTTCTTCTGAGAGACTACGGGGTGTGCTTCTTGGTTGTTGTAGTTTGGTATGACCTCGCGTTCCGGTCCATCGAGCCCAACGATCCTACGGTCCGTGGGCAACTGCACAGCATGCGGTCGATGAGAGAAGCGATTGTCGGTGTTGACCTTTGGATCGAGGGTGGGAAATGCTTTTTCATCCCTAGCAGAACTTCCGGCTAGACGACCTCGTGGTATAGCTCCGCTCTTGCCCCACACTGGTCTATTTGGGACAGCGACTTTGATTGAGAGTGGTGAATCGAGGAGGTCACCATCCTCTGCAGTTCGTAGAGGTCGTGTATGGTTCTGCTTCGCCACTTCACGCCGAAGCCACCCGCGGTTGGTTAAGCCAGCAGCAATACCGTTCTCCTTATTCTCGATCACCTTCAACTGCAAGACAGCAGGCTTCTTATGAGGCGTTGTTGGCGTGAGTGACAAAAGTGGCGCGTGATAGGGCTCAATGACCTTTTGACCAAGACCATCGTCTCCACTGATGCGGGTATGGACATGTTGCAGGTGCCGTCGATCTGGACTGTCAGGGATCAAGCAATTTGGGGAGATTGGCAGCTCAGAGATAGATCTAGTCGAAAAGTCAGCATCTGCACGAGTGCCATATTTATCAGCAACGTACTCAAGTGGCGTAAGAATCTCCTCAGACGGCGAGGTGAGGCCACTGGAATCGCTGGAAGAGGATGTTATACGCTCGCCCGTCTTCCAATCTTTTCCAGTGTATCTGTCTTCCACAATTTCATAAGCAGTTTTGTTGGTATAACGGAGATAACCTGCGCGACGCATCCTGATCTCCATCATGTCTTTCTTGACAAGAACCAAGTCTTCTATAACAGCGTCCTTGAATGTCTCAACCAAGGTGTCGAAGTTTCTGAGGTCCTTGCCTTGCAGCCCGCGATTCCTGACATTGCGCTTAACAAGTTCTGTAATGCGGAACGTATCAAGGACTCTCTCCATCTCTCCCTCGAAGTCGACGTCCACATCAGGTATCTTGGCAAACCTTTTAAGATCGCGGCGACTCGAATGGCTGTTGTAAACGTTTGCGTTGTATCGCAGATGGTCCTCAATCAGCTGCAGCTCCTCGACGCTGGCGGGACTGACACCTTCAGCACCGCTAACACCTTCGGCGGAGTGAAGCACTGACTCAACATATCTGATCTCTTCCTGAGTGACAACTTTCGCCCGATTGGCCGCCCGAACGAGGCACTTAGCATCCTTTCGTTCACGCCTGGAGGTTGGCGTCTCATCGGAGGCAGGGCTGTCTGTCGCAGTCTCGCAAGTGGTTGGGGATGACTTCGGAAATCGGCCTCTTCTTGGGTCGCCGGGTTCTGCAGGTACGATAGACCAGTCTCCTTCACCGCAGCTTTCATAGAGACTACGTAACTGAGTGACCAACTCATGGTGTCGTTTGTAGTGCCTTATAACAGCTATGTCAGTACACAAAAAGTCATCGAGGGAGCGTGGGTGGCTCACGCTTCGTCAATAGTACTGCAATAGTTGCACATATGAGCGCGATTGCGCATGAACATTGCCTGCAAGGTCAGCACATACTTCGGTGCAAGTGTTAGAGTCGCAAAGTACCTGGTGAAAGCGGTGACACGGCTCACTGTGTGTGCCAAAGCAGCTTGCTCGAGCTCCTGGGTGGGAGAGAGGACGCTCGCAGAAGCCACAATGATGCTGCAGCGCCTGGCTATCTTCCCAGCGGAAGAGCAGGCTGTTGACCATATTGTACAAGATGAGAGCGAAAGCGATAGCAGCGAAACAACGAAGTTGTGGAGGTGTGGCGTGGGATAATGTGCGAAGCGAAAGGGAGGCAGATGTTGTACACGTAGGGACAGGCTGAGACCGATTACTTTGCAGGGCGTAGTGGCAGTGAAAGGCCAATTTGGCAAGGCTGTACTTGTGGGGCACAGACAACAAGGGTTCATTGGTGCCTACCGTACAACTGACCAACTCGGAGGCGGAAAGAGCGGCCTTGTATCGATGGAAAGATGTACGAGCGTTATAGAGACAGAATAGCGCTGAATAATTTCACGAAATTACGAGTCATTTCAAAGCGTCACTCCTGATATGGCGCGGCGACAGGTCGTCTCGTCCTCGTTGAGCACAAAGTGTCGCGGTTGGTTGCAGATGCAGTGCTTAAGCGCCGACTGAGCAACGTGAGCGGCGTTGAGCACCAAAGCACGCAGACCATATACGGAAAATGGCCTTTTCTCTTCAGAGATCAGTAACAACACGAGCACCAGCCCATACATAAGGATAGTTGCGCTGGTACCAATTCACGCTACCATTCGTTAGCGCAGTCTCGGCTGCAATTGCCTCAAAACACTTACAAGGTCTTACGGCCAGCGATGCGCGGTATGGTCGCCCACGATCCGCCAAGCGTGATGTTGTGCTTCCCGTCAAAGAAGTCAGCAGTGTAGCCTGGATACAACCCCATCGGCTCGAAGCCAGCATGCTTCTCCAGCACAGTACTGGTCCATTCCCAAACACCACCCAAGTCCGATTGACCGCAGAGCTTGCCGCCCTTTTCGACCACCGAGACAGGATGCCAATGCTTGAAACCCACATTGACCCCTTCCAAATCGAGAAAGAGATCGTGCGGGCTGAGAATAGAACTAGTGACTGCACCAGAGTCGCCGTTTGACAAAGGCCTTGATGGTGGCGACTCATCTACCCCGTTGTTACTGAGATGTCTGCGACGGGTTAGCCGGCCGCGCTGCTACGTATGTATCATGCACCTACCCATTCACTGCTGGAATCGTGTTACCCAGAGCCTGCAGTTCCTTACTCTTCAAGGACTCAACATATGTGTAGATACTCTTCGTCTCTTCCATGGTGGGGATGCGACCACCCATCCATTGCGCACAGCCGTAGACTTCGTCGTAAGAAGCAACGACAGGCCAATTAAGCGCATACTTGACTGGTACTGTGCCATACACTGTTTTCACATACTTTCCATCGATGATGCTGCGCGTCGAGCCATTGGTCTCCTTGTGAAGACCATTGACGACGCTATCTCTCTTGCTTGCAGACTGCGCCCCACCGCTGAGGCGCTGTTGCTCACACCATGACGCCGGGATGGCTGTACTTCCCGTCTTTGTAAGATAGGCTGCGTACTCACCATTTGTGATTGGGCGTGCGCGAGCGCGGAAGGACTTGACATGAGTCGAGCGCGCAGGTGTCTCGTTATCCCAGCCAAAGTATCGCTTGGTGGTCATGTCGCTGTCCGGGTCGTCCAGTCCAATGTTTACGTCCGTCTCAGGGATGGTAAACCATTCGTTCTCTACAGCAGTCGCCGTTGATGTCCTCGCAAGAGCGGCAAAATCTGGAATCGAAGTACCTGGAGGTGGGAGAACTTTGTCACTCTGCACAAGCATGTACAGAAGCGTCTCGAGATGCATAGCCTCATGTTCGAACCCGAGCCACATTGCACGTCCCACTCGAGGATTGCTATCAACGGTACCAGATGCATAGAGAGACTCTGCTCTTTCGCGTATCTTCTGCTGGTGCTCCAGAATCTCATCAAGAGGCGGCCAGGAGTCAGGTATCTCAGAGTGCGCATGGCATTTCTCGGGGTCATCCACGTCCGGATCGATGCCGCGCTCAAATATCTGCCAGAAGTAGGCAGGATCCGTAGCCTTGCCATCGGTGGCGCGGGCTAAATGGATATCAAGGAAAGTAGGAATGTGGCCTAGGTAGAAGATGCAAGCGTTGCGCAGGTTGATCGGCTTGGATAGCAGCTCCTCCTCTGGGATCATCTGCCGAGTAACGGCGTCCCACGCTTTCCATAACTCGTGCCATTCAGTAAGAGAGGGTATTGGTTGAGCAGCATAGACAGCAGGCTTTGCGGGGAAGAAAACGACAGGCTTCGAGACAAAGTGTAGTCCTGGTGGATAGTAAGTGACACAGCGTAGAGCAGCCCAACCGCGTGAGACCTACCGTAGTCACCCATGTCGTTCGACCAGACTGCATTCTCAACAAGACCGGAGCGTTCCCAAAGCTGCAAGATCTCTTCGCGGCTATACTTGTAGCTCTCCTCGATTCGCACTCGCTCACCCTGCGTTATTTTGACACCTTCGATGGTGACATCCTTTAACGGTGCAACAAAGGCGTGGTGGCGCCCAGCTTGCTCATCAAACTCGCCAATAACCTCCCACTCGTCAAGCTTGAATGTTTCACGATCCATGAGCTTGTTTGCATGTTTGAGGCCGTTGAGGACGAACTCGTGTGTCACATTCTGCTCATCATTGTAGGCATGATATACACGACTGGGGTCCTTGCAGGAGTCGATCCCGATAAGCATGGTATCACCGGGCTTGATAGCGTCGCCAAAGTTGGCAAGGAATGGCGCTGCCTCGTGTCGCTTGAAATTGCCCAAGCTGGAGCCGAGCCAAAGGATGGTCTTTGACTTATCTTTGACATCAGAGGACTTCAGCCACTCCAATGCATGATCGTATGTTCCATGTAGACCGAAACATTTCACGTGATTGTAGCCATCTACCAGTCGTATCAGTACGTCTACGCGAAGGTCAAGGATTCGACACCAGTTGTTGATGGTGTGGTACCGACTGGGATGGGGGCCAACGGGGTCGTGCCGTGCCGAGCACGATCTTAGTAGGTGTGCGGATCTCCGACGGTCAACCAACGTCTCCGAACGTTTACCTCGCACTGGGTCTTATTTCTTGTGTTGGGGGTGAGGGACTTACCCGTTGGAATCTCAGAAAAGGTCCTCTCAAGTTCTGGCAAGGACAAGTCAACAGCGTAGTACTCGACATCTTTCCCCAGGCGATCAATGGCCTGCAGGAGGATGTTGACCTTTCGAAGGTTTCTATGAGTTGTCAGAACAAAATGAGGTGCGTCGAATCCATCACTCGTCAACTGCGACATACCCGCTACCGAGCTCGACCAACACCGAGCCGGACTGGATTCGACGTGCGATCTGCTCGGCATATGACTCCAGCACTGCAATCTCAGCGTTGGTCAGATAATACCTACGTATGTTGTCAGGTGGTTGTCAAATAGGATGGTTTACAAAAATCATACTCGTCAAGATATGTGATCTTTTCGAACAATCGTAATCCAGCCTGCTAACATTAGCCGCAGGTAAAGACGATCTCCAAGAGGCCTATACTTCGTCATACAACAACAAAGTTGGCAGCCTCTTTTCTCCACCCTTGTCCGGCTTAAGGCCTTTCTTGATATCGGCTACCATGTCGAAATCGGTGGACCCGACACGGATGTCAATGATCTCCGTATTGCAAACCATGGTCGTATGGAAGCTCCAATGCGGTTTAGTCAACGGTTCGGTAGTGTAGGAGCCGCTTCCTCGATGCTCTAGTAGGCGGCGATTGCGTGATAGGTACTTATAGTTTTTGAGGGTGTGCAAGGTACAGCCGGCAAGCTAGGTTGATCAGTGGTGGAGTACCGGATGGTGGCGGGCCTGGTTATGGTTGGTAAGTGCTGCAGAT
>JUDZ01009706.1:0-57670 GCA_000812845.1 Stagonosporopsis tanaceti
TGCTGGCTGCTGGCTGCTGGCTGCTGGCTGCTGGCGGAGAGATGCGGTGGCCGCAACAATAATGCAGTGCTCGAGGAATTCCAGGAAAAGCGCTGGCAAACAAGCACGAGACTCAGTACATACAGTACCCTGCAGCCGCCTCCTGGCACCCCACAGCGTCGTGCAGCCGGCAGCGCAGGGCCGGCGTGGCCAGCCTTTCGCCGTGACTCTGGCACTCTGGCTTGTGCGGAACGGGCGTCCAGCTGGGCCTCTAGTCCTCCGGCAGCAGCTCGCTCGTGACCACTGCGCGAATCAGCGGCCGCCCTCGTCGCAGTCCAGCTCGCCGCCGTGAAGAGGCCCAGAGACCCAAGAAGGCCTGGTGAACGGCAGCCACGCATCCAGGGACCGACTACCTTAGCATGCGCTCCTGCCCCATCGCCGCTTAACTCGATCTCCCGGCGCCCGTAGCCTATTGCCCATTTCCCGTTTCCCATTTCCTCCCTTTCTTAAGCCCAGCGCTGCCCTGTCCGCTATTCCTCGGCGCCCCTCTGTTCTCCCACGTTGCTGTTGCTGTTGCTGTTACTGTTGCTGTCACCCCCTCCTGACAGCCCGGCCTTGCTTGCATATTCACTAAGCGCGGCATACACTAACAGCAGCCCTCAAACGCGGCCATTAAAGACGCCCCGCTTGCCATCCTGCCGCGGCGAACAAAACACGTCCATTTCCTGGGCGAAACACGCCAACATCAGTATCGCCAGTCTTACGCCGCCCCTTTCTGCTTTGGTTGTGCTCCCCGAACCTGCGATTTCACTGCACCTGCACCTGCACCGTGCCGCCCGCCGCACCATTCCGCAACAGCAGGATTTGCCATTGTTTGCGCGTCACCAGCCCGCCGTCATCTGCAGACGCCCGGCCTCCCGTGTTTGATTGGGCCTTATCGCACTCTATTGCAGGGTTTCTGAGCAACCGTAGCAACAATGCTTGCGGAGCCGTCAATGCCTGGTGAGGCCCCTTTTGGCGCCCGTTTCACTATTCGCCCTGCACTGCGCTCGGTGACGAAATTGGGGGCTCGCTGATCGCAGGCTTGCTTGCTAACCTTATCTTCTGCAGAGCGACGTCCCTCGCCTGGGCTTTCCTTCAACCTGTCCTCCAACAACCCCTTCCGCAACAGAGCGACCTCGCCTGGCATCCCTTCACCAGCAAACCAGTCGGACCGCTCGAGTTCCGCAAGCAGACCCATGTCGCGCAATCCCTTTTTGTCGACCTTCGAAGCCGAATTCAACAAGGAGGCCAGGAGGACTGACCTCATCGACATGTCGGCTTCCATGAGGGCGTCGCCTAAGAAGGAAACCTTCAGCAACGGCTCCGCCGCCGAAGAACTCTTTGTACGTCCTCCCTCCCGCAGTTACCGTCGGTGAGCATGCTTGCTGCCGGCGCTGGCACGTCGCACACGGCAGTGCGCATCTTGCAATACTGCAAACAAAAACTTGTGCCCCGCCGCTCCAGATGCTATGTATCTTGGGGCGCGCCGTGGAGCGTTTTCTCCGCTTTGTGAACATGTTTGCTGACTACCCCCGCCTTGTACAGAAGAACCTCACAATCGAAGACGATGACAGGCGGCGTGCACCTCCAAGGCCAACGCCCAACCGCAGCGGCACCGATCCCCGCGCTGGCCACCGCCCTTCCCGCTCAGACGAAGAAGAGAGAGACAGGCGACGCGCACCACCTCATGGCCCACCACGACCTCGAGGCCCTCCGGAGCCCCGTCGCCACATGGAGAGCAGCCCTGATCGCCGAGAGCGTCGCCCGCGCCGCAACTCTGACTCTTCTATCATCGATAAAGCAACTCAGGAGAAGGAAGACCGCCGGCGTCGTGAGCGCCGCAAGGAGAGAGAAGAGAAAGATCGAGAAGGCAAGTCCGGCACCACAAAGAAAGTGCGCAAGCCTCAGGGTCTTGATCTGATTGACAAACTCGACGTCACCGGTATCTACGGACCCAGTATGATCCATCACGACGGACCCTACGATGCAGTCCAGCCACACCGCAACCGCAAGAAGGACCAGCGTGCTCCAATGTCCGCATTCCCTGTTGGATCCGCCAACAACTCACTTGGTGGCTCTGGCCCTCTGAACTCGAAGATCGATCTTGACAGAATCCACGGCCGAGGCGCAGAGGGCTTTACAGACTTTGGTAGCAATTCCGAATGGAAGAAGGCGCCTATTCCTACTGGCGAGTTTAGTGCTAAGGGCCGGGAAGACATTGTTCATGGGCAACAGACACATGGTTTAGGTACCTCCACCTTCTTGGAAGGTGCGCCTGCATCACGCACTGCAGTCGAGCAGGATTTCGAACAGAAGAGGGCGGCCGAGATTAACGGTCTTGGACGCAAGAAGTCAATTGCCCAGCGCTTCCGTGGCATTTCTCAGCCAAGACGTCAATATGGCGACGGACCTCGAATCCAATCCCCGGAGGCTCGATACGGCAGCCAGACCAGCCCGCAGGGCCCTTACAGTGCTGGTGCCTTGACTCAGAACAAAACAACAGAGCTGAACCCATTCTTCGATGAGTACAACAAAGCCTATGACAACAAGGATGCAGCGATTCAGGCCAAAGACGCCCCTTACAAGGATGATTCCCCGCCCCGTGCTCCCCTCCAGCGCGCCATTACCACAGACAGCACAGGCTCGTTGAACGAGTCGAAGCCCTCCGGATTTCTCGGACGCATGAAGAGCATCAAGGGTGGACGCAGACGGCAAGCTTGAAACAATGTTAAAGACATGGCAAGGCACCTTCAGAATATCAACGTTTGGCAGCTACCGTTCCTTGGGTGGGGCCTACACATTCTTCCACTTCCATTGTCAGACATCTTCACGGAAGCATCTTTTCTCATGTGTGTGTATCAGGCGTACAAGGCGGTGAAATTGGGACGAGAGTCTGGATACTACTCCCGTGTATATTACTCGATTCTTCTGGGCTACAATTTGCATCCCAAAAGGGGGTTTCGTTTTTCCTTCTTGCGCGCTATCTAGAGCGAACGTTTAATGTATCGATGAGCAGACAGCAAGCTCGATCGATCTGTGATACTGGTACAACGGCGTCGGAAATTATAGCTCAATTGAAAACTCACAATGACGTCTCCTTGAGTGCACTCCAAACAAACTTGAACCTTTCATGAACTAGTGTCTGCAATCTAATCTCCTATTTGTTCACCAGGCGCAACAAGCATTCGCCATTGCTGCCCGCTGCAGCCACAATTCTTCCGATCTGCCACCTCATTCGCTCGGCGGTCAGCCCGGCACTTCGTACCTGGTTCCTTGCCTCTCATCACGGCACCCAACAGCGTCCCTTGAAGCCAAGCACACGAGTCTCCTAGGCGACGATCATTCAATAGCTCCCTCTCGGCAGCGATCCGAATCCTCACCCACAATCCTCCACTGTCTGCGTCTGTTGTGGTTGCCCAATTGGGAGCGCGCTAGTGCAGGCGATGCGCCACATTGGAGTGCTTATTGATTCAACAGCATTCAAGGCCCGTGAGCTATACGAGCTGGGATGACGAGCGCGGCGGGGAGGGAGATGGCAGCTGTCGAGAGTCCACACCAGCGTGCGGGCTCAGCGTCAGCGAGACCTGCAGAGCCACTTCTCGCGTCTGCGCTCATCGAGCTTCCGTCGCTTGATGCTGTATTCGAGGGACTGGGTGGCTCGTCCGCCACTGCAGCGCCAACTAGCACTTCGCAGGTTCTGCAGACAGGTACGAAAAGTATCGATGATGCCCTTGGGACCGTACTACAAAGCGGCAGGGTCGTTGCACTTAGTAGCGAAATAAGCAGCCTGCGAGACGACGTGGCCAAATCTCTGCTTGTCGACTGTCTTGTCCGCGGTCCTGAGAGCCTTGTTGCTGTCATTGACACGACGGGGAACTTCGATGTTGTCGAGCTGTTCACGCGGATTCTGACACGTTTGCGGAAAGAGAATTCAGATGGCACAGAAGCGGACGTAGGTGGCGTTAGGGCAAAGACGATGGAGAGTGTTGCGGCGAAGATGCTCGACAGAGTGAAGATTATGCGTGTTTTTGACTTCGTTGGGGTAAAGGAGGCGGTGGGCGAGTTGAGAGACGGGTTTCAGGGGCGGGTGGTGGAGGGGGAGAGCATAGAAGAAGATATTGTCGCGCCGGGAGATGTGGCCGAGGAGAAGCAGGAGCCGGTATCGAAGAAGAGAATTGAGGTCGCGGACAGCGAAGACGAGGAAGATAGCCTGGGGGCATCAGACGACGAAATGTTATTCGACACGAAAGCACCTCCAGCGGACCAACACCCAACACCAGCACCACTACCGCCAGACTTGCGCTTAGGGCAACCCAACCCATCAATCTCCCAACCCGACCCAAAGTTGAAACTCATCCTCATCGACAACCTCGCCCACGTCCTCACACCCCTCCTCAAAAAGGACACCCTCTCAGCCAACACCCTCGCAACAACTTTCCTTACCACTCTCTCACACCTAACACGCACCCACGCCCTCCACACCATTCTGACGAACCCTTGCACAACTCCACGCGCAGCTTCTCCATCAAGTCAACCCATCTCCTACAACAATCTGCACCAGCAGACCGCGCCTACCTCTCAGCAATCCTACGCGCCCCAGCACCCGCCGCCACCTTCAATCTTCTCTTCCAACACAACGGTCCCCGCGCTACTGGGGTTGCTGGGCCGGTACGCGGACGCAAATGTGCTGATGATGCGGATGCCGAGGCGGAAGATGGATGCGAAGGTGTTCTATGCGGAGATGGGAGGAAAGGAGCGGGGGAAGCGGAGGGGCGTGGAGGCAGTGGGGGTCTTGGAGGTTGTTGCAGATCGGTGGGGGGAGAGGGTGGGTGCTTGGGGGGTGTTTGGGGAGAACACGTAGGATATTTGGCGGTGGCATTGAGCTGGCTACGGTAGTGGCCTGTCGAGACTGAAGTCTGAGTCGCCTGTGTTCTTTACCCATCCTCCAAGGCCTTGTGCTTGAGTGTCCTCTTTGACTATTCTTCTGGCATGCAGTGCTGCACAATCTTTGAATCCAAGATATGTGGCTTTTGTTAAGGATTCGAGCACAGCCGGCGCCCCGGCTATCCCTGCAACCTGCATTGCCAGCATCCATGCGCTCCTTCTACAGATCTTGCTGGCACCTCTAGGGTCCATCTGTTTCCTGCCTTGCAAAACACCACCAATTAGTGTCTCCTGCCATGCGGGCGTCCAGACTGCACTTAAATTACTTGCAACAGCTTTTTCGTTCGCGGTAATACTTCGACGGCTCCAGATAAATTCTCTATCTGTGGGCCTGATGCCGAAAGGCTGCCATCTGTAGCCTCCGTGCCACTGTTCTATGGATTCATCGGTCAATCCTCGCAGTCGACCTGTGCGTGAGAACGCTCGCTCGCACGATAAAGGCACAAACTGCGATGCTGGAAGGACTATTGAGTGGATATACGCGTTTCGTGGGGATATCAAAGCTGATGTGATCGATGAAAGCACCGAGGTCGCTTGTTTCAGCGCAAGTTTATCAGTGCAGGACTTGCTCAGCGTAGGTGGGGCATCTGGACGGGAAGGTTTACAGCGGACAGCACCGAGGAGGGAGAAATTGGAGCGGCCACGAAGTGCCCCTGCACTGTCTGGCAGAGCTTGAGACGATATCGTAGGCGGTGCACTGGTCCATGGTGTTGCATCTTCCTGGGCGTCCATGGTCAGCTCCATACTGGCGTCACCGCAAGGCGCCTCCGAGCAGTACATGTGGATCTGTACATCGTCGCAGACAGTAAAAGGTTGAGGCTCTCGGTCTGTTCTCTCCCGGCTAGAACGTTGGTGAATGAAGGCCGAATCCGAGTCCGAGCCCGAAACTCGCAAACATTCATCTAGTAGGAAGCGGTTAAATGTGCGGATGGCGACGACTTCAGCATGCCAGTCGTGAAGAATGTTGCCGTGAGCTGCCGCAAGTTTGTTCTGCGGTAAGCATTTCATGCCAGTACTGTGCGAAACGTCAGCGCTAGTTGTTGGGAGACGCAACGGACCACGACGCAATGAGCCATACGCGAGCAGTAGACAGGCGGGGATCCCGGCAGTCGCATGTAGTCGCACGCCAGATTCGGATGGTACGTACCCTAAAGACACGCACGCGAGTTTGCCATCTTTGCTAGACGATAAGCATAAGCCACAAGTCTTGTTCGGTGGTTGGTGGGATGGTTACGATAGGACGATGCCGCTCAAAGGAACCCATTCTCTCGAGCCATCGTCGCGCGATCGAGGCTTGCGTTTGTCTGGCAGCCGCTCAAAGGCGGACAGCACGCAATTGGCAACAGCATCTGCACTGGGTGTCATTGTCCAAGGAGTGCAACCATGTCTGGACTGACGTTGTAGTGTCGAATGTGGAGCCGAGGCCGCCGGAAACGGCTGTCGTCAGTGGGCGGCCTATGCGGACCTCACATCGTACCTTCTCCGTTCCAGGTCGCGCCTGCGACCCTATTCATGGTTCGGACAACCCTGTCATACACTCAGCGCCGCCTAAGCAGCTGAAAATATTGATAAGTCTTGACTTGTCCCCACTTCTCTTTCATCATGCAGGCCTTCGGTGAGCAATGTCAACGCTGCGGCTTCGCTCGGTCGCCTTTGCGGCGCAAACGCTCACAATACCAGTGCCCAAGAATCGCCGCGTATGGATGCCCTGGCAGATTGTGTGTGACTTGTGTGCTAACGACTGCGCAGCCAAAGTTCGACCTTCAGCTGAGAGTGAGCGCCGCCACACTCACCGGCGCGAAACACTTGCACTGACAGCAACCAGATCGTTGATCTTAACAACGTGCCTCTCACATCAGGCAAGTCCTTTGTGAAATGGCACCTTCCACACTCGACCGCCGCAGAGCACCGCGGCAAGACCGACCACTGCCCCATCATGGAGCACAAAGTGCTGTACAACTATGACGCCACACTGCCTGTCCGGCTCACCGTCGATAAGAATGGGACGCTGCAGGAAAGCTTCATAGAGTTCGAGGTCGTTCAAGAGTATGCCAATTCGGGCAGAGGCGAGCGGATAACGTTGGGCAACGTGAAGCTCAACCTGGCCGAGTACGTGGAGCAGAGCGAGTTTGCTGCAGCAGATGGCGACGATCTGGGCGTGACGCGGCGGTATCTTATGCAAGATAGCAAGATCAACAGCACGCTCAAGCTCGGAATATACATGCGGCAGACAGAGGGCGACAAGAACTTTGTTGCGCCGGCTTTGAAGACAGCCCAGGTGTTCAGCGGTATTGCAGGCATAATGGCTGGCGAGCAGGCAGAGCTCGAGGAAAGCGGTGCTGCGCCGTCACTCACAAGCAAGTCGAGAGACGCGAGCGAGCTGCAAGACATGTACCGCCGCACTCTGGCAGCATATTGGTCTGCGCAGCCTGGCGAGCTCAAAGCGGACGAGTGCATAGAGGACATCTTCGCTGGCGGGGACGGCTGGGGCGATCGTGCAAAGCCGTATTCCCCACAGCGCAACACCATACGGTTCACGACGACAGCTACTGGAGATAGCAGTGCATCTGTGAGCGGAGACGAGCGTCACATACCAGGAAACCGGCGACTGATGCGCAAATCACAAGATACGCTGCGGCCTAGTAGCACATATTCAGGCTCGCCCAAGCAGCATGTCCGTGGCAGAGGGAGTTTGGAACAGCAGGCGCACCATATGAAAGCGGAGGCGGAGAGGCATCGACATCGTCCACACCACGAAGTCGACGAGTTTGAGTTACGTCAGGACCTGTGCAGCTGGAAGCGGCCCATTTAAAGCATCTATTCAACGAGCCAAAATAACATTAGCGCTTTGAGGTTTCTATTTCAGCAAATGTGATGACGCGCCATGCACGTGAACTCGCGCGAGAAGCGGCGGCAGAATTGTTCAGGCGGTGTGCATCGACAACGAAAGTTCACCTCCAGAGCGAGCCGCGTGGAGACCTCCATCGTCATTGTGTACTGCTAGCTTTATCCGTCCGTTCCCTATGCTTGCGCCCCGTGCTTCCAGTGCATTTGTATGCCTCCGATGTGAGCTCAAGCTTGCGCGGCCTCGAAACCCTGCGCACTCCCGAGCGCCCTCGTACGCCAACTTCTCCTCCTCCGTACGTCGCCACGATGCTGCAGACGAAGCTCAGACGCTCGCACCGAGCGAGTCTCCCGCCCGAGAAGACAATGCAGCACGATCACTGCGCATTTCCAAGGAATACGTTCGGAGGGGCAAGCTTGTCAGGCAAAGAAAGGCCCAGCTGGGCATGAGGCGCATGGATGAAGACGCCGATGTTCTAGTCCTGAACACAGCACCTATGCGCGAGGAACCCGAAAGGAAAGAGCCGGAAGTGATCGAGCCCATCTCGGTTCCGGACATCCTTTCCTCGCTCCAGCAAGACAGCGCACCAGCAACCCAGGAGGACGTTGAGAAACAACTTGAGAGTTTGCGTCCTGCTCGAGGTAGCTCAGACGAGCCGCAATACGTCACAACCGCCGACTTTGTCAAGCTGGTAGCTGCTTTGACCCGCGGCTTCACAACACTCCAGCTATCAGGCTACTATTCGACCGCAACAAAGATTAAAAAGAATAAAGTGAAGAATATTCTACATGCCACAACGCTAGCCACGATCCGGAGCAACTGGCACCCAACCACAACAGACATTCAGACACGGTTGCCAGGTGTCGAGGTTTCGGTTGGAAAATTGCGCAAGTCCAGGGGTATACGCAAGGCAACGTTGGTCGACAAGATTCTTCGAGACGTGTGGAAGCTTGAGCTGTTTGAGGAACTCGAAGCTCCGGGGGAACTTGAGCTACGATTGAAAGACTGGCAGCTGAAGCTTCTGCAGACTGGAGGTATATATTTGCGCCAGCAGGTCATGAATATGTACTGACCTGAGAACAGGCAACGACAGCGCCCTTGCTCGAATCGCCCGAGTCAGGAATGCTAAAGCTGAAATACATTGGCCTACAGGAGTTCTGCGTATCACGGCTGACAAGAATACGGCCGAATATACCGCGAACGATATCGAGGCAGCGTTGAGTAAGGCACGCACCAAAACACTCAAGCTAGGTCGATGGACTCAGCAGCTTGACACTACCAGGTTGGCCAGGTACAAAAACCTCATCGACTCTCTTCCGACAGATTTCGTCTCTTCTTTGACAGCCACGAACATTGTTGTCAATGAGCATACTGTACGTTCGCCTAAGACGACGCTTGGTATACATACTCACTCATACAGGCGACTATCCATGGGCTGGACGAAACTTCAGTTGCAGAGGCATCAAGGACACTTACAAGACTCTTGCCATTCAAAGAGTCTGCCACTCGTACTATCGATACTCAAAGGTTGGATGCAGCAAAGAATAGTAGCTTTCTGGTGCCCGTCTACAATGAACCAACCTCGCTAGATTACCAGTACCGAGACCTCAGCCTGGGTCGCTGGACATTACCTGTTACCCGCTCGCCGGACCCATCCAAGTCTGGAGAACAGCCAGATCTTCAAGCAGGAGCTGATTTTGGATCGAACTTCGGGCAAAGCTCGTATTCCATTGTCAATCGGATTGCGTCTTTCATGAAGCCCCCCACTGATGGTGCTTTCACCGGCTCTGAATCGAAGCCTCGTAACAGACAAACCGGATATTGGGCTCTAGAGCCGCAGTATAAAGTCTCGGCTGATTTCGGGCAAGCTCTCTTTCCTCTCGAGTTGTCAGATTCAAACAAGGTGGTTGAAGCTGCCGCGGACTCGTCGCGCTCCCCATTCCAACCTGCCCTTCCGGGCCTAGGGAGCCTGCTGGCCTCGTCTGATTTCCAGAATTTATCACGTACGGAGACGCCATCCCTCTTGTACGATTTCTTGCCTAGTCCTGAGCAGGATGATCGCGTACCTGCAATTGGATCAGACTTCCCGAAACTCTTCATCCAAGTTCGTACAGGCCGTGGAAGCAACAAACCTACTATCCACAAGCTTAGTCTCGGCTTTAAAGAGCACATTCATGATGTTCTCCTACCAGATCAGGCTACCGACATCCGCTTCACCCGTTATGGACGTCTGAGATTCAGCAGTAAGAGCCACCATGACAAGAACGTCGAGAGCTGGTTGGAATCTGTATGTCGAAATATTGAGAGTGGTGGGCGCCTTTCTGCACCATCGCTCACAATCGACATACCAGTCTGGACCATTCCAGGCTTTCCTTCCGATGCGACAGGCATGCTACCTGTCAAGTACCTCTTCTCTGGCATCCAGTTCCGACAAAGTGTCACGGGTACGTTACTGGAAACACAGGTCTCCTACAGTACATTACAATCCGGCAGGCTTGGAGCTAAGGGTGGCTCGTTGAGTGCATATAGTGAGGCTTTAGAGAGCGGGAAGGCCGAGTCCCAGATCCGTGACTTTGCATCCAAGTGCGTGCAGATGGTAGACTACATCACCCAGGCGGGCGCTCAGACGCAGCCACCCAGACAGGCCATACTTCCAAGGAACGAATACAGTGCAAGGAAACAGCGCCGAGCTGCTCTGCGAGAGAGTGACACCGGAATTCTGGATGAGGGGCATGTTTTGGCCGGAGAACTCGATGCGCTGGCGAGACCCGCGGACGAGCTTGCAGACGCTGAAGGAGATGGCGACGTCGAGTCTTATAACGACCCACAGTCACTTGTTGATCGTCAAGAAGCCGACACTCGTCTCGCATCCAGGCTCGACAACGCAGCGCCAAGCACCGAAGCAGACGACGCCTCCAACCAAGCAGAGATCGAGGCCAACGAAGACAAGAGAGACGCAAAGATCAAAGTGCAGAGACAGGAGGCCGATGCACTCTTGGAAGATCTGTTTGGCGATGAGGTAGCGAAGGAGTCAACTGAAGAGCCTGGAGAGCGTCATGATAAGGACCGCGCTGAGAGTGACAGCGAGAGAGCGTAGGTTCTCGCTGCTTTGCAATCCAGTATGCAGACCTCCTTGGCACTGCCAGGCGTTCCTAGCATCCGTTGTACATCACAATGTAACAGTACCTGTCCTACTTTCTTCCCATCGATGGCGTTGTTATTTCGCACGCGTACTCTTCTCTCTGTCCTCAAGGATACTTCCTGCTTTTTTATCGAGTTTGCATCAATACCCACTCATTACACGTGTCTCTGCGTGCTTATCGGTTCAGAAATGATGGTGCAGTCTCTACCTATGCCTGACGTACAACCCGGCACAGCCATACAGTAAGCAGGCTGCGACCTCCTGCCCTCCCCTCGACTGCAACAACAATCTAGTTGTCTGCCGCATACACACATCATAGCACAATGACTTCCTTCACGTAGTTAGGAGACCCGGTGCAGCAGACTTTTGTGAAACTGCACGAGGGAGGATGCAGCTTTTTTCTTGGTCTAACAGTAGATTATAGCTCATCGCCGTCCTGAGCTTTAAGAGCCGGTTGAAGAGGTCACAATAGCTGTCATAGGGGCTGTGCTGTACTCGAAGATGTTATGATCTTTGTCCTCGTGATGAAAGGTACACAGATATCCTGGGTCACAAGGATAACCCCCACCTGTACGAACGTTTTCCCAGAGACTATGGGGAAACCATAGTACATTTTGGAATGCAGTCTTGATCTATGCTCTTGCATATGGGCTGTTTCAGACACAAATTTGAATCATACTGATGCTGCCATTCTTTGCGCTTCTTTGTCATGTGAGGTCGAGCTACACAATGCGCTTTGCAAACATGCACATCACCATCTCCTACGGTGTGATGAGACTTCGAATAAAGAAATGTTGTGTTTAAGCTTCCGCGACGTTAAAAACCTGCTGCACCGACATTGTTCACCGTCGAGATATACTACATAAGTACTACGTTAACTTTCCCCGACTATTCATCTCAAACACAAAAACATAAAGACCGCGCAAACACTGAAGAAGTACAAACAAAACCACACACGCACTCGAAATTATCAAGATGTCAAACGCAGATCATCCTACAGATCCTAGCACTCCAGCTACCGCTGAGACTGTCATTCACTGGCCTGGCGCGCCGAAGAAGACAAAGACAAAGATCCTCGAAGGCCTACAGCCGATAACCTCTAAGCCTAAGATGGAGACCCAGAAACCTGCCAAGTCCCAAAAGGCAATATTAAACGCGCTTTCTCGGGCAGGCGTACGCAAGACTACCTCGCCCAAAGAGAAGAGTACAGAGCTAAAGTATCCCACGCCACGAAAATTAGTCCTCAGCGTCATCGACGGTAAGACCTCGCGCATCATCCACAACTACGTGCCCACATACCACTTCACGCGGGTCTCTTCGAAAGCCGCCTCGATCCTCGAGCCCCGACCCTGGGTTGGCCGGTACAAGATCAACGGAACGTACGATGCCGCCGCAGTGTCCAGCGTACTTCACGCCATTACCCTCTCTAACCCCTTCCCCATCAACACAGATCTACTCAAGAACCTGCTCACATACGAAGCTGCACTGCGTTTGGGCATCACGCCCTCGCAGCCCGTGCTTAAGTCGCTAATGGCAGCCATAAACGCCCTAATCTCGCGTACGGCCCTCACAAACGAGGTACTGGGCTTCATTGAGAACCGGCTTGGATCTAAGGATCCGGTGTTCAAGCATACGGCGAGCGTGCTGTGTTACCAGCGATTCAAAGGTGAGATAGAGGACGTCAATGCGTTTGAGCGCATGGTGTCGAAGAGACCGCAATTGCAGAGCGTAATGGTGCAGATTGATCGCGCACATAAGGAAAATAGGGAGTCGCGGGCATTGATGAAGGCTGAGACTGGTGAGGAGAAGAAGGATTTAGGAGAGAAGCTTGCTGGTGGGTTAGAAGTCGCGCTGGGGTCCAAGCGAGAAGTAAGCAAAGAGTGTAAGGAGAAGTTGCTGAGTATTCTCAAGGGAGAGATGGACGCGGAGGTCCCTGAGAAGACGGAGAAGACGGAGAAGATAAAGAAGACAGAGTAGAGGCGAGAATGCTTAGATGGAGGTAAGTACAGGTCAGGTAGATGCTGTCTTTTAGCAATGTAGTCTCGCTCAATGTTTTTGTCACCAGCTAGCACCGCGAAGTGCAAGTGTGACCAAGCCAGCGCGCCCAAAATTTAAGGACACCAAAACGATGCTGCCACGGAAAGTATGCGTTAGATTGATGATGATCAGAGACAAGATGGTAGGCGAACGTTGAGCCCCATGGCTAGCGTGACGCACGTGGCGCCCCATTGCCTTGACTACGGATGATGTCAAGCAACGAGACCCAAGCTTCAACCTTGCTGTGCATGTGAACAATTTGACTCAACTCCACAGGCAGCGACTGAAATCCGTTCTGGTTTCTTTGTACTCTAGCAACTCATATTACCAGACACAACCGCGTGGTGTTGAAGTCACACGACAGCCCTAGGCGTCAACACCTACAATAGCTCGGCCGTCAACTCAACAACAGAGCCGCCCAGCATGGCACCCCTCAAGATCTCCATTCCAGATGCACACACAAAGACGCCAGAAAGTGGGAAACCTTACACAGAATACACCGTTAAAATCGACCACCCTTTCCCACGCGCAACATCATCCGTCTCGAAACGCTACACCGACTTCTCCAACCTCGACTCCGCACTGCGCTCCGCAGTCGTCGCTCCACCGGCCCCCCTCCCACCCAAGTCATGGTCGCTCTTCGGCATCGGGAGCTCTCTTGGCTCGCCAGAACAAGTCGAGAAGCGGCGGCAGGGACTCGAGGAATACTTGCGCGCAATCGAGAATAGCGAGGACGCGCGGTGGAAGACTTGCAAAGCATACAGGGAGTTTCTAGGTCTAGACGACAAGGACAGCAAAAAGACTGCAGGCTTCCCAGGGAGCCAGTTTGGCAAGGACCGCGTGAGGGACAGCTCAGACTGGCTGGACAAGCACGCAGAAGTCAAGTCGAGTCTGCAAGACGCAAGGAGGTGGCTCACGGCACGCGAACAAGCCACCGCGGCGAGCGCTCAGCACGACGCAGCCGTGAACGCGAAACGTTCGCTTCTGCGCGCTGAATCGCTGCTCGCTGCACTCGAAGAGGGACTGAGGCGCCTCAGCGGTTCAAGCGGCGACGAATGGAGCGGCGAGAAACTCGGCGACGGCGAAGTACGACGCCGCAAAGACATGATCAGCAGCTCTCGCAAGGAGCGCGACGGTCTGGAAAGCGTACTCAATACCATGGCCGCCAAAGCCGCACTGTCTGGTTCCGGCACCCTCTCCACGCCCTCGACGTCCAGCGCCGCTGTCACCGCAGAGCAGAAAGCCGGGCTCTTCAAGGGCGCCTCGAAGCCCTCTGGTCGCCGCGTCTTGGGTGGTGCACCCGTCGAAACGGAGCGTACACGTGAACTCGACAATGACGGCGTGTTGCAGCTGCAGAAGCAGATTATTCAGGAGCAAGATCAGGATCTTGTCGACTTGACGACCGTGGTTCAGCGCATGCGGCAGATGGGAGTCGCTATTAACGAGGAAATTGTGGAGCAGAATGCAATGCTGGGACTGTTGGAGGAGGATGTCGAGAGAGTGGATGGGAAGATTCGGATTGCGAAGAAGAGGATCGCTAAATTCTAGGATGTTCGAAGGCGAAAGTGGCGGCGTGTGTGAACTTTAGCATACATAGCGGGCGTTTTTTGTTTGGGCTCAGTAGATTGCGGTCAATCGGATACCCTTGATGTGAACGTCGTGCTGGATCGAAGACTATGGAGTATCAATAGGAATAGAAGTCTTTTCGAGATTGAGGTCCTTTTCTTGTGGCTGGGGCAAGGCGTGCGGCTTGAGGTGCGTCTTTGCTTCTCTGGGATGTTCTCCTTATCTTCACCCGGCGCTGAACTCTTCTGCGAGACTTGCAGGAGCGTGCAGCGGGTCGGTGCTGCTCTCGGTTGCATCTTAGGGGAGCCAGGTCTGACATACGTTAGCATAGTTTCAGTCAATCTCTTACTTCTCTCTCACTCTTACTTGACAGCCTCGGTTCTGTACACAACGCTGCAACCGCATCTCCAGATCCAATTTAAACAATATGCTTGATGCTGCCTGTAGAGCTCACGCGTGTTGCTTGCTTGAGACAAATCTTCTATAGTGTCAGCTTATTTGATGCATAGCTGATCACATCACAGCGCCTTGTCAACGAAACTGCAACATTATCTCACTACGAGATAATCCTGCGCCTTTGCAAACTCCGAGTTTCCTTTACTATGTTTTTTCCCGTTTCTCTATGATACAGGTTCATCAAAAGCCTAAGTGCGAGGTTAGGTGTGACCCTGAGGGTCCACTCGCCTCGAGATCTCTCAACATTCGAGAAACGAGAAGCTCTGTCTCCTCACCGCCAAAAACGTCAAACTCCATAACTGCCGAATATTACTCTCCGTCGTCACAAAGCTACCCAATGGCGTCGCCTGGAACCCGTTGTTATAGTTCCAACTCCACACCTCGCTGCTGAGCTGACTCTCGTTGGCTTCGATGACGTCCCAAAGGCGGGTGTACGCATTCTGAACCTTCTCCAGCAAAGTCTCGTTAGAGTCCTCCCATACCTGCGTGTACCGGTCTGCCGTCTTGGCCCAGTCGGGATGATTTGCGAAGACACCCGCACGGCTGAGAGCAGCAATGGCGCATAGACCTGCTGGAGCCAAAGCGGCTTTAACATTGTAGGGGATGCGGCGGCCGCCTAGACCGTTGCCAGAGTCGCGCCACTCGCCGACAATTTCGCCATCGCGCAGG
This sequence comes from Stagonosporopsis tanaceti, assembly GCA_000812845.1. Lineage (NCBI taxonomy): Eukaryota > Fungi > Ascomycota > Dothideomycetes > Pleosporales > Didymellaceae > Stagonosporopsis > Stagonosporopsis tanaceti. Next base: position 15,681 of record JUDZ01009706.1, read on the forward strand.
CGGATGAGGTTGTCGATGGTCTGGTCGCCGTCTGCTGCGAATGCTGCAGGGGTAGCAATCACCTTTTGCATAGTAACCTCGGTGGGTTTTTCGTAAGTGAGACCCTCATTCTGGACCAGAAAGGTAGCAGTAGAGTTGAAGAAAGAATTGGAGCGCTGCTGGCCGGTTTCTGTATCGACAAAGTATTTCTGCATTGCGACGGGGAGCAAGTAGTCTGTATCGACCATTTTGTAGTCGCAACGGGGCTCGGTAGATTCGATGCCATCTTTGAGGTTCAGGTATGTCGCGTAGTCCCCAATGACTTCCTCGTGGCAGACTGCACTGTCTGTTTGATTGATGCGCTCGAGCACTGCGCTAATTACGGCCTCGATGGCTCCATTCTCGCCCTCGCTCAGCACAGATTGCATGAGTAGCAGCGAGATCATGCTGTCTCGACCGAAGTAGGTATTGAACCGCCATGTGCCGGCTAAGAGCTTATCTTCATAGGACAAAAATGACAATGATGTTGTTTGGTCTGGCTGCTCCTGAATTAGACCGAATGATTGGAAGTTGAGAACTTCTGTCTGATTCAGCTGTTCGAGCTGAGGATAGTCGAATGAGGCATTGACTGGAAGACATCAACTACTTCGCGAACGATTGGGGATATATTCACTCACACTGATATGTGCCTTCACCAAATAGCAGAAAGCTGTTGGCTGGATCAATAGTCACTGTCTGAGCACCATCAATGGGAGGAAAGGTTAGCGCCGTGATTGTAACATTGTCGAACCATGTACGAGAGATTGTGGCACCATCGTTATCTGACAACGTAAAGTAGAGGCTACCCTGCACATCAGGATCGAGTAAGCTACCTCCTTCAGAGAAGTCACGAATCGTGCAAACGCTGCCGAGAATAGGTATCGTAAGGTTAGCCGCCACGTTGAAGTTGACAAAGCCAGAGGTTCCAACTCGTGGATTAGCGCCCTCGCAGGTATCGTGGATGGGAGCCAATGTCTCGCCTGAGGATGTCGAATTTTTAAGAGATGGAGTGAGTGTTCCGTTAGTGCCATTTGAGGGTTCGAAGTACGCAACGATGTCGCTGTTTCCCGCAGGCCATGCAACGAGTAGGCGCGCGCCGATGACTTCTAGATCACTCTCCGGTAGAGGACTTGTAACAACCACATGAGAGCTTGAATGACAGTCGAAGTAGATATAGTTGCTGTAAGGGGTCTGGGAGGAAGAGCCGTGAAGCGGGCTTGATGCAGGTCTCTTGAGCTGCCGAGACTGCGATCAGAAGTGCTAAGATATCAGCAGAAGGAAACTGCATCGTGCACAGTGATGTTGAGGCCAAGAGAGCAGCAGGTCAATGATAAGATTCATAGGCTTCATATGTTGCCCATAACTTGTTATACAATACCAGCGGGGGCACGTCATCACGCCATCTGTGTTCCGAAGGCGAAGAAAAACGGCGTCCCCCCTACAACATCTGGACCCAGAGGAACGATCTATGCCTTGTAGATCTTTTGATGGGGTAATGATGGCCGGCCGAGGGTTTTGTGGGTCTGCTAGAAATAGTTTTGGTTTTACAAGTAGGTTGTGGTTGGTAAATAGTATGATCGAACTCCATCATCCGATGACCGAGCTGCGCTTTCCGATTCCGGACTAGCGAGATGCACGTGTGACGACCACGTTCCTCGTGGAATCTCCTCCGACATCATCGCGTTGTGGCTGCATTTTCGCCTGCTCGCTTCCTAAATTGGTCGCCCGCGATGTTCAGATCGGCGTATGCATAGCTCCGGACGGCTGGATGGTCTTGTGTTGACCGCACAGAATCACAAGATAGACACCGTAATTAGGGTGTCGTTCTCTGCAATGCTCAGGTCTACAACTGGCGCACAAGACCCTTGTGATGAATCGTCAAGTCGATGGTAACGAATGCATGTAGCCAGCGCTTTCAACAGGGCTTGCGAGATAATTTCAATTCGATTGTTCTCATTCACCAATTGAGCAGCCTCGACTCTCGCTATCGCAGCATGGCATCTACATGCACGAAGAACGTCTCCAGCACATCTCGCAGCAAGATTGATTCTGATTTGAAGTTTGCGGCCTCGGCTGCTTAAGTAAAGGGCTGCACTCCGGACGGTTCGCATTTTGCACACTCCAGGGCTGTTCTAGGCCCACGAGCCGTCGTTCATCATGCCAAAAACATCTTCACCCTCCGTGATCCTCGCATCACCATGGCTTGCTGTCACTTCGAGAACCGGTCCTTCATTGTTCTAACGAAGTCAGCAACCATGTGTGCCAAGTGTGCCAAGTGTGCCAAGTGTAAAACGCGACATTTGATTTGTGGATTGTCCCCATGAAACATAAACTAACATCCACTTCTGTAATTTCTACAGGTACTCATTTCATTTAATTCGCCAAATATGGTGAAGACCATGTTGCGAACCAAGCGTAGCTATGTCCCATCATTCACGGGTGGAGACGTCCGTACAAGGTCGATGGTACTTTTGGCGACATCGCCGCTTTGGCTTAGAATGGTGATACCAGGGGAAGTATATGAAGGCTTCAGTAGAATGATCGTATCTTCCCGTAGTACTACACAGCTTACTTTCTTTCTTGTATATTTCTAATTCATAGTCACTCTTTCATCATGCAGCTCACATCGCTCCAGACCATCTTTCTTCTACTTCCTTCTGCGCTGTGCGCAACCTACTATGTCGCCCCAACCGGCTCGGACAGTGCTGCGGGAACTCTTGCCGCACCGTACAAGTCTATCCAGGTTGCTATCAACAAGGCCGTAGCTGGTGACAGCATCTTGCTCCGTGGCGGCACATACGCGCCTACCAAGAACATTCAAGTCAAGAAATCTGGTACCGCAACCTCTCGCATCACACTTGCTGCATACCAGTCAGAAGTGCCTGTGGTGGATGGTGAGGCGCTCACTGGCACACCTGCACCTGTTGGTGGCAGCATCGCCGCCGCCGATCGTGGTATTCTTCATGTAGAGAAGGCATCCTACTGGACCTTCAAGGGCATTCACTTCATCAACGGCCCTTACGGCGTGTACGCCGTCGATTCGAACAACAATATCTTCCAGCAACTCACCACCCGCCAAAACTATGAGACTGGCTTCCAGCTTCAGGGCAACAGCGCAAATAACCAGATCCTCTACCTCGATTCGTACGAGAACCGGGACCCGCGCAAGAACGGCGAGTCAGCCGACGGCATCGGTATCAAGGAAGGCACTGGTGAGGGCAACCTCTTGAAGGGCGCAAGGCTGTGGAACAACGTCGACGACGGTCTTGATTTGTGGGAATTCAAGAGCAAGATCACCATCCTCGACACTATTTCCTGGGGTAATGGTGTTAACGTAAGCTCACACCTCTTCAACGCACTATTCAGCACGATACTGACTCGATCTAGCGATGGGGCTTCAGCAACTTCCAGGGCGATGGCAACGGTTTCAAGCTCGGTGGCGGCGATGCAGCCGACAAGAAGGCCGCGAATCACCAAATAACCAACTGCATTGCCTTCAACAACGCCGCCAAGGGCTTCACCGACAACAGCCAGCCCGGCAACTTCGTTATGCAGCGCAATACTGCCTGGAACAACGGTGATGTGTAAGTTCTCCCAGTTGGCACGCCAAACAAACGAATCGGTTGCTAACGTTCCGTAGTGGCTACAAGAGCACAACTGCCGTTACAACTTTCACAAACAACATTGCTGCAAGCAACATCAAGTCCACGACAAACTCCGCCCAGATCACTCTTAACAGCTCGCAAAAGCAGAGTGGCAACTCGTGGCAGACATCTGCAACATGGAACAATGCGGCCTTCAAGAGCGTTGACATCAAGCTCGTCCAGGGCAAGCGTGATGCTACCACCGGCAGGATTGCTGCAAGCAACTTCCTGCTTCCCGCTAGCGGTGCGATCGTCGGCGCGACAACTGCTTGGTCGTAGACGTCGTAGGTGTGAAGCGGCGCTGATCTTTCACTTCTTCTGTACATACCTTTTGAAGTAGTTCGTTTCTTTTGAGTGATTGTTCGTGGAAACAGCAGATCCCTAAGTTGGCTCAAACTCCTACAACAACTTCATTAAATCTCTTTGCACAGAAATGTAGTGTTTACTACCTTATACTCTCTGGGCTATCAAAGCTAAGATTTAATCGTAATTTGCAGTCATTATTGCGCGAACAGAAGACTGAGTGAAGGTAACATGTAGAACTTATTGGGCTAAAAAAAGAGCTCCTTCGTCAGAATCATAGTATCTTTTTGTAGTTCTGGATCACAATTGCGAACATCAGTCCAAGTTTGCAGACAGTTGAAGCAAATCAATAATCACAGGCAGGTGCAGAAAGAAAGGTCAGAAAGATTGAGAGTCGATCAAAAGATGTTAAGCTTGAGATTGTACAAAAAAAGTTACTGATGCATGTACAGGAAGTGCGCTCAAAAGGCTTGAAATATAACATGTACAATCAAGAAGGGGTTCAACGCCTCAACCTAGCGGCAGTTGAGTTGCCGCCGATAGAAGAAGCGTCAGGGGCTCCTACTAGGGCCAAGTTCTCAATACCAGCGACACCGTACAAGGCGGCAGCGTTAGTGCTGACCCACTTAGCCTCATCTACAGCAACGAGGACGTTGGGCGGCAGGATACGCTCTGTCTTCCAGGGTGCGGTGGGCGCAAGACCGTCCTTGCTGCCGTCACCAAGGTATTCGGACCAGACACGGGGTACTAGAGTAGCGTTATTGCGCTTGTTTGCGACGTACGCAGTGAAGCGAGAGTGGCCTTGCTTCAGGTTCAAGTTGCCAAAGTCCTTGCCGTACCTAGCAGCCTGCTCGGCCTTGGGTGCGCCGTAGTAGTAAGCGTAGTCAAGGAAGGCATCGAGGAACGGTTGAGTGGTGTTGCGAGCTTCGTCGCCGAAGTGGTCGATTAACTGGTCGATGGTCTCAAGGACACCGAAAACGCCCGACAAGTGAGAAACGGTAATGTTGCCGTTGTTGCTGGGGTCCGTGGGAGGAGGCGACCAGGCTCCGGTGTAGGAGTTGTATAGTGCCTCACCAGTCACAAAGCCGTTTTTAAGCTTGGGATATGTCTTGATAGCTTGAATAAGCTTGTCACGAGCATCCTCCCAGTTTGGACCACGGCGCTCCCACTCAATCAGATAGGCTTGTGCAATACCTGCCCAGTCGGTACCGAAGTTCAGGTAAAGGGCCTCGGGGTCAGGGTTGTAGACGACGTTGGCAGCACGAACCTTACGGCGAGCATCAACCAGAACAAAGGCTCTCGCAGCCTCCTGAGTTTCACGGATGAGATCACCAGTACGTTCGTCTCCTCCGGAGATGTAGAAGAAGGTCTTCCGGTAGACAGGAGTAGAAATACGAGCCTGCTTAGCGCTGTCGGCCCAGTGCTGAACACCGTGCCTCGTACCAAGTCCCGTGAAGTTACCGAGGTGGTACGAGTCGACTTCACCGCCGTGGCGTGCTTGATCATGCGCAAGGCGGTACGCAGCTGCATCACCAGTTCGGAGGAAATGTCCCCAGAAGAATAAATCAGGAGAGAGCTCGGAATTGTCCCACGCATATCCTCCGATGTCTATGTAAAAGTTAGCTGTTCTGTGGTTGACATATTGGTGGTTGCAGAAATATGCGGGCCCCATATCTGGCAGACTACGTTGTGGACCACTCCTGATTGGCCCACCACCATCATTGACCAATCAGAAGGAATCTATAGCCCAGCATACCAGATTCTGAGTGTCCATACATCTCTGCAGGTATTATAAGTAAGGTTCAATATTGGAAGTACTAACCGTAACGCCACTGGTGACGGTCATCGTCATAAGTGTGGATGATATCGCCGTGATCCCAGAAACCGTACCAGCGACGCTGCTCAACCTGATTCTCGTAGAATTCGATCAAGAATTTCATGTTGTTCTCGATCGTCTGGGCTTGTGCGGAGGTCTTCGGGGAGCCGGGAACGTCCCAGTAGCTACCGATCGCCTTAGTGTCACGAATATACGCCGGCTCGGGAATCAGGACAGGTGGGTTGTTGGTGTGATTCGTCAGAGTGGAGAGGTGGTCGGCTGATGGTGTGCTGGCGAACGCGTAGAGAACAAGCTCGTTCGTGCGACCAACACCATAGGGAGTGTTGTAGCCACCTTCGTAGTCCTCATAGGTGATCTCGAGAGCGTCCAGCTGCTTGGCATACGTATCCTGGCCGAGTCCGTCGTGGTATGGCCTGACGTCGAGGGGCTCCGCCTGTGGGCTGTAGAGCCAAAGAGTGATAGAGCCGGTATCAGTAGCGGCGTTGGAGATGTCAAGGCTGGTGGGATACTTCTTCCAGAAGTCACGGAGACCTAAGGCGAGTCCACCGACAGAAGAGCCACCAAGGTAGGCAAGCCCACCAGAACGAGTGCCACCGGGGATTTTAACCCAACTCTGTCCGGCTTTAGTTCGCGTCTTCAGCGTAAAACCATCAGGCGAGAGCTGAGTCAGCCTGTAGTCACTCCAAGTAGGAATCCACTGAAGGCGGGTTGTAACCCTCTGGTCCCAGGTAGCCTTGTCGGGCGTCTCTTCGCCTTCGAATTGAGCCGTTTTCACGGCTGCGCCGGGATCACGGCGAAGACCGGTAATACCTTGTACGGCTTCGTGCAGTAAACCGCCATCAACACCCGCGATGCGAATGTGGCGGTTGTATTGCTCCTCCTCGGCAAGTGGCACGTCGAATTGGACACCAAGACCAGAGATGAAGTCACTCTTGTCCTCGCCATCATAAATGATTGTGTGAATGATACGAATGGCTTCTGAGTTCTGATACAGATAGAAGCGAACGGTGAATGGCAGCCAGTCTGCGTGCGATGCGTCACTGTCAGCAGCATGGATACCCTGAACAGTAACCAGCGCGCGTGCAAAATTGTCTTCCGAAACAGTGGTGTTGTAAATCTTGCTAGCGAAGCTGAAATAGTCGATACCGGTTGGCTTTCCGTTCTCATCGTCGTCCGGAGTGCCACTTTGTGACCTCAGAACCAATCGACCATTGTTCCCCACGACTTTACCGCCAGATTCGATGGAGGAGACCAAGACATTTCCAGACTTGGGGAAAGTAGCCGTAACCTTGCCAGTGTTGACAACAATCTCATCTGCTGACTCGCTGACTTGCACGCCGCTGGTACTGTTGCTACTCTGGCGCTTGAGGCGTGAGAAGGTAGCGTTGCCCGGTCCGGATGCGGTGATGGTGTATTCATCAGAGGGAGAGTTTGTAGCACCGAGAGCATGACCGGTCCACTTGAGCGAGCCGTCAGGCCAGTACGCGGTGACCCAAGACTGCAGCTGCGCGTCACCTGAAGCAGTGAAGGTTGTCGCATTGGCTAGGTGCTGACCGCGAGGCCATGGCAAGCCAAAGGTGACACCCCCAAGGTAGTCTGGGGTGCCTTCGAGCCATTTGACCTTGACCGAATCGGTCTGTGCGGCAGCACAACTGAGGAGGCCATAAAGGCCAAGCACAGTCTTCAACATAGTGGAAAGAATGGAAGGGTCGCAAGATCGCGTCCTGAAGTTTCAACGAGCATCCGCGCTGGAATTTGTAGTTGCACTGAATGCCGTCCGCCCGGTCTCGGGCATGTTGCGAGAGCATGTCGCCATTGAATATCATCGCAATTTCCGGTAAACCATGTCGTTTTTGGCAGCATTGCCGCCAATTTCTGGGCACGCAAGACGGCATCCAAAGAGCGTGATGCAAGCGAAGCGATAATCCCGAAAGGGTCTCGCGTGTGCTGCAGGGGCACGACCGTTTGGGTCAGATGGATCGAGCATTTGCGGGGGCGGGAGTGGATCTGCATGTGCTTTGTGGTGTGGGAGTTTATCCGCAATTATTTTCGGGCCAGCAACGCCCGAACTGATCGCCATTCGGAGCGTTAGAGTCGGATGAAAACACCCTTGAAGACAAGCCCACCACAACGAGGGGGAAAGCAAAGTACCGCACCAAGGGAACAATACAGCTACTCCCAGGGTTGGAAGTGACAAGACAACAGAAGCGCTGGCATCAGATCAGGGGTAGCACGTGACTGATGATGTAATATATCCGTCTTGTCGTACTCTTAGACACAGCCAAATGATGAAGAAGCTCGTCTCTTTTGAGCGATCTTTCGTGGGAACAATAGATCCTCAAGTTGGCTACAACTCCGATGACGAGTTCCCCAAATTTATTCGTGCAAACATGTAGTATTTAACTACCACTGTCTATCAGGCTATCGAAGTCAAAATTTGATTGTATCCTGCAGTAATTGTGGCGCTCACAGAAGATTCAGTAAGTGTAGGTGTAAATTTGGTTGTTCAAAAGAAACGAGCTCTTTCTCAATAACTCAGTCTCTGCTCAGAGTTACAGTGTTGGTCCTGATGTTGCTGCCATCGATCTCGAGCCGTCCTGTCGAATAAGAAGCAAATTAGGTTTCCCTAGAGCTTATCTCTTACACTCCACGATCGTGTAAGACACATAGGCTATCGAATTAAGCTAGCCATCCATGCGACTGCAGCTACGAGAAAAAAGATCTGGAAAGATCCTGCCTAGTGGCGGATAGGGAAGACGCACAACCGGCCCGGGCAAGCATACAACATCCATTGTGTAAGCTTCTGCACCTGACCATAGTCAACATCCACAATAACACGCCTCGAGAGGCAGGAATCCACCAAAAAGGATGCGTACGGGCTGGGAGGGTCGAACTCCCGACCTTCTGCGCCTTTCAGTAGGTACTGTGAAGCAGACATCATAACCACTGACACTGATTAGTGATAGTCGGAAACGTTCTGTATCCAAATCTCGTACCTAGACTAAGCCCGCAAATCACTGGTGTAATTGTTAATTTGATGACATAATCGGGAATCGCTCATTCTGTATCTCTTACTATGCCCTGGAGGCAAGCGGATGTAGCACATTGGCCATGAGCGTTCTTTCTATATCATTGAAAGCCCGCGCAAGGATCTTCAAGCTGGCAATTCCGGGTGCACAATGCGTTTCGCCCAGTCCAACCAGGGACTCCAGTATGGTCCGAGACATTGATCCACAACTTCGACTATACTTTTACCACATCCTTCCATCCACCAAAAATGGTTTAATTGGTGTATCAAAGCGCCAAAGCAAGCGTATATCACCATTGCGGGGGTTTGCCGCTGCTCTAGAAGCTTGAAGAAAGCTTCAGGCGTTACAGAGATCCAGATGAAAGGTCCCGACCAGGGCCCGTAGTTTGCTTTCCGCGGTTGAGAATCGTCGTACCAGGACTCAGACTGCTTGATCCACATATTGCATTGTCTCAAAGCGAGTAGGGCCTGGCCATATGTGTCTTTGTCCTCGTCAGTGTAATTGCCTTGATCCCAGAGGCCTCTGATGTGGTTCAAGGACGCATCCTCGTCATCATCGTGCGTATCCGGACGTAATTGCATCCATTTTTCAATGTCAAGCAAAGAGCCTAGCGGTCCTGCAGTAACCTCATCCCGTATTCGATCTATGACAGGGGCTAAGCCGCGGATCAGGTGTATCCAAGAAGCACCCAGAACGCGAGAGGTGTGTTCAGCGGCGACGGTGTACTCCTCGTTGTACAATGGTCCGAAGGAAATAAAGGCGTAAAAGGAGGTCAAGACGGCATTGGCAAATGTGGCGTTCCCACACTCTGGCCCGGGGTCTTTTTTCAAGCTCTCCATGAGTCCCTCGATGGCTCGGCTATGGTGCTGCCCAGCAACTAGCATGGCTGAGTGTCGAGTTGCGGGCTCCAGATAGGCACGGTGCAATGCTGCGATACTGAGGATTCTGCTCATCAATGCGCCATTTGTGAACGCAAATTGCGGAAACACCGACTGCCACATATAGTTTACTGATGGCGATTTCACGATGTTTGGGCTTGTCACTATAGTCCAATAATGCAGCAATGCCAGGTCGCTGAGCGTATAGAGCGATGAATCGGTAGCAACATTACTGGAGTAGCTGGTAGGATAAGGGTCGTCTTGCAGCAACTTTTGTTGTGACAGTGTCGCAACTGAGGTTGCTGTGCTCAATGGTGACGCCGTTCTGGTCTTTGCTCTCACTGTAGGCCTAGAGGGGTATGCACATTTGACGAGATGGCGTACGCAATGGGCACACGAGGGTTTCTCTTCGCCACACTAATGTCAAGTGTCAATTGGATAACATATTCATAGCGAACCTTCCTACCTTGATTCGCCGTCGCTTGCATTCATCGCATCCCGCACGTGACTTACGATGAGCACGGCGAGTCTGGCCCATCGCCTGTAACACCTGCACGGCCACAAAGAGCTTATAATGATTGGATGTATATGATCGCGGGTTTGTGGCGAGATCAGATGCTTTTGAAAAGGGAGGAAGCACAACTGTTGTATGAGGGTGGTGCGAGAAACGAAGTACGCCCCCTACGTACGCTAGTCTGATCGCAGACACGCTAATAAACCCTTTTCAAAGATAATCCTGGATATTTTCTTCTGATCACTACTTGCTCCTGTGCTGCTCAAATACTGCAAATGCTGCGGTTCTGCGGACTCATACATGGTCCCTCTGGTAGAGATCAATCACGCTTTCCGTCCTTCCGTATCTCGAATGCCTGCCCACACCGAAGACTTCTGCCGCGTAAACGAAGTGCATCATAACCTGGACACCTAGCATAGGCCCTGCGTCGAAAACGTAAATGTAGATCTCGTGGCTGACTAGATAGCCATCGTGTCCTTGCGCGAATTCTATCACACGGAAGATACATCTTAGAATGATGATTACTGCAGCACCCAACACCATCTTCAGGAGTTTGTCCCATGAGTGTTTGCCGTACTGTGGGATGGCGTACTGTTTCGGAGACTTGGACATGCGCTTCCAGAACACCAGCGCGATGCAGAGGAAGAATCCAAGAAACAGGAGCTGTACGAAGAGACCGGCCAACATGATCTTCTGGCCCATGTCTGCCATGCTGGCCTGGGCCATCATGCCACCGCCGCCACCTTGCATAAAGAACGCGACCACATCTCCCAAAACGAAACCTTTTGTAACCAATGTTGGGCGAATGATCGAAGCTTCCGCGGCATTGACGAAAAGAACCAATCGACCGAATATCATGTAAATCGTAGCAGCGTACAACGATGGTGGTAGGATGATGAACATTGACTGTGCAATGTACGGTCCTAGCTCGGTAGGTTTTCCTGCGGATATATAACGAAAGACGTAACCCGCTGTCATCACTGTAAAATCGTTAGTATACATATGACACCGCCCCAGGGATTACTCACTCAATGCGCCGATGACGAATGCCGTGTAGAACCAAGCTCTTGATCGGATCAATTGAAAGAGATGGTACACAGCACTGATCCCGAACAGTCCAGCTGCGATTATGCAGGCTGGCCTACTCGGTGCGTACGGATAGATGCTGTCGTCACCCACCATCTCAAAGTATTGAAGAGAACCGTAAGAAAGAGAGTCGACGAAAAGTAAATGCGAGGGGAACAAATGCCAATGAGAAACACTAGTCAGGAAGGAATGAAGTCTGAAAGGATGTCTGTGAAAACCAAGTCGAAGGAGCGAATTGATCTCCAACGATTGAGACTCTGGCCATATTTAAGGACATTGTACGCCGTTGTTGACAACCAATCAAGAAGTTGTTGCGATGTTTGTACGCGTCTCCACAACTATACGTCCGTATGTGCTATACGACGAGCGCACTGACCTGGTTTCAGAGCACAGCCACGCGCCTGTCAAAAGATTAACCACTGAGATATTACACATCTAGCAGTGCCGCACTGACATCTGCGACAGCTTCCAGCTGCCGTATACAACATGTACAGCCACCTAAGTGTAAGCGCTTTGTATGCGCTGAACGAGAACGAGATACGGCAAGAGCCACCATGGTGATTGCGAAGCGTGGTTTCCACTTTGGACAGATTACTCCAGCAGTCAAAGCCAGAACTCGATTACCTTGATACCTCAGAGGTTCGCTGTTTTGCGAGCGATGAGCTGATCTTATATCCGTCCTGAACGCGGAACCACATCGCAGAAGCCACTTGCAGCTGAAATCACTATTAACGTGGCGGTGACTTCCTGCTTGCGACGCTCTACCCTTGTCACTTCTCGGTTTTTGTTGCTTCACGCCTTCCTCTGCTCCTGGGCGGCCACTCCACCACGCGTGCGCTCTTCTAAAGTTCAGACGTCTTGCGTCGCCCATCTTCACTTCCACAGCATTCACATCACTACGTGTGTACGACCTCCGTTCGTTCCCATCGCTAAATTCAGCATATCACATACTACTATCACTGTTATCATGCCCAACAACGGCGACCACAACGGCTCAGGCCCGGCCGACAGTACAGGCCGACTTCACCGCGAGTTTCCACTTTTCAGTCACTCGCTTTCACAACAAATGGAGACCAATGCGAGCGCTACCCCTCGGAGACACCATAGGGTCCAAGCGATTGAAAGGCTTGCGCGGCAATTATCACCAGGTAGAAGGCTTGATGACGAACCGACTCTCTGACAAGCAAACACACATACAATCACTTGGCTCATCGCATCCAACGACTTACTAACACAAGGCAGTGCACCGACGTCAAATAACACGTAGGCCGACTCACGCACGATCTACGCAACACCGACAACTGCAGGACCTATCTGAGCCAACTCGGCAGCCGTATCTAACACACGAGGCCTTGCTACACGAGACAGACAGCGTGACACCTACACCAGAATCGACTCTCAACCCCCCTTCAACAGAGAACATGTTAGCTAGAGCTACCGCTCCTACCGTTACTATGCCTATCTTGCCCGCCACAGCATATAGAGAGCAGTCTGAAGAGCAGTTCGAGCGATCGTTGGACTATGTCCGTGTGCAGCGCAGGATCTTAAAACATCTAGAGAAGCATGACATAGCACTCAATGCCAGAAGAGCATACACGTGGACACTCGACATTGAGAAAGACCAATTTCCAGAACCACTGCAAGCACTGCGACTCTGCTACTATATGCGCTCACTAGGTTTCGATACATACGCAATCTTCGAGTACCTTGCCAGTCCGCAAACTCAACGCCGCAAAAAAAACATGTTCGCGCTCCTCATCGCCAACCCAGCCAGCGAGAAACGCAGTGTTGGCCGCGATCACGTTTACTGGGTACAAAACATCACTACAGGCAGGATAATTACGAAAGCATACAAACTCAGGCCTTAGGAAGCCAGTGATAGAGGCAGTACACAGAGACCTCTACTCGCAATCGATACTGGATCATCGTTCAACGTCAGCGAAGTCATGCAGCAGGTTGATCAGCAACAGGGCACATCAGTTCAAATGCGTGGTGGAGAAGCCTCAGAACATTGCCGATACGGACTTACGACCAGAGAATTTGAGGGACTTCAGGAACAGGAGCAGGGAGATCCAGAGCAACTCGGACGGTGGGAAGCCGAGCTTGCTGCTGAAGATCGTACATTGAGGCCGCTGGCAGGGTAAGTCCTCATTAAGAAACCATCAGTTCCCGGCTTGACAACACTTTCAGGGTCGCCCAAGAAGTCGCCCACCACTTCGAGTATAGCCCTTACCGATACGCCTCCCCTGGCGATGTACTGTCAGCTGTTGATGCTCGGAGGGATATGTGGTCGTGGGCAACTGTTGTGCCCGAGGCGAGCACGCCGTGGAGTCGCTACCATACGTTGTTGAGTAGTCCGGCTCGATGGAATCAGTCTCGCAGGCGCAGATACTCAATCTGAGGACAGACGTCAGCGAGAGCTGATGGCGATGGATGACATGTGCACTGTCAGCAAGACCGAAGCAAGGGGGGTTGTAGTGCAGGCAAAATCATCAGACTCGACGCCAGACTCTTTCCACTTGATTTATCTCCGTTGAGTGCGTGCGGGATTGTTGATGCACGATGCAGCTATTGTCGGCGAAAGATGGGAGAGACAAGGAGGAAATTGCATGCCCTTTTTGTCGGCCAAGCATGTATGACATTGACAAGTCCGTTACTTTCCGCGTACACATACCTCATGCCAAATGTAGCATTCTGTGGCACTCAAATGTCGTAGATCTCAAACCGGAAGTATTCATGTTAAAAGTGCTTTTGCAAGACGGCCCGGCTCTACTGTGAACGACCGTCACCATAGGCCCTTGTTGGACGACACAATAAACATAGCAACAACGCACGCGACCCCGAGGCTCGTTACGGTGAACGACTTGCAGTAAGATGAGGCGATGCTGAGGTACTGCGCTGCACTGCAACGCCGCCATCGTCTACTCCGCGAGCTGAGCTCAGCTGTACATTGTACTACCCACCTCGCACATCACGCTGATTAATCTTCTTCTAGGCACATCATCGCAAATAAACTTTCTTCGGCGTGTTACTCAGAATGAGTTGAAACGAGCAGTCGTCTGCTTCCAGCAACGATGACCTACAACTGTTCCTGATCGTCAGGATCCGCATCGCCAGCAAGGAAAGCTGCGCGACACGGCGGTGGCGAATCTGCGCGCTGCCGCGGCGTGGCAACGCGGCGTGCCTGAGTGATAGGCAGGCACGCAGGTACCGTGAGGGATTGGGCCGGGATACTGAGGCGAACAGGCACATGTGCGAGTCCGCGTGATCTGCAAACAATTTGTGAGTTGCAAAGTGTGAGGGTCACGGTTGGGAGATACCACAAAGTTGGTGACGTCACCGCGGCAGCGAAGCTGGATCGAGTGCGGTGATGACTGGACTGGTGACTCTTTACACGCACCGCACACGCACACACACCACGTGGTTCGATTGCCGCGATGCGTGCGCGGTATGGCGATGCACGCTGTGAGAACGCGCAAGACGCGCATCGTGTGCATTTCTGATACGCACAACAACACGCCCAAGTTGCCTCCGGGCGATGTGTTGATTCACGCTGGGGACTTGACGAATCAGGGCTCGTACGACGAGCTGGAGCGCACTGTGGCATGGCTGGAGAAGGCGCCGTTTGAGGCTAAGATTGTCGTTGCTGGTAGCTTCTCTTTGCTACAGAAGTAATAGGTGGTAATGGCTGATAAAGCGCAGGCAATCATGAAATCACGCTGGATGAGCAGTTCTACGAAGAGAAGGGAAGTCGATGGAAGTGGCCGGCATGGCAAAGTCCGCGAGGATGTCTGAAGCTGCTGCGAGAGTCAAAGACGATCACCTACCTTGAGAATCAGTCGACCATGGTATATCTGAAGAGGCCGACAGGGCCGCAGACGTGCTTCAAAGTGTTTGGGAGTCCCAGCACGCCTGGACCTGGTAACTGGGCATTTGAGTATGGAGCAAAGGACGCAGTGAGGCTCTGGTCAGCCATACCAGACGATGCCGACATTGTCGTAACCCATACGCCACCGAGAGGGCACTGCGATGGAGCGACGAAGGACGACCGGTCTGGATGCACTGCCCTTCTACAGCGATTGGGTATCGTCAGGCCGTCACTGCATGTATGCGGTCATATTCATGAGGCTCGAGGAATTGAGCGCGTTCACTGGAGCTCTGCGCAGAGTGACAGCCTTGTCGAAGGCGTGGAGTATTGGGAGGACCCCGGAAGGGGCAACAAGAAGCTCTCTTTATTGGACCTTACGTCCAAAGCAGGGCGTCCTTTACGCAGTGGTGTGCTTGCGACACGTCATATTCAGGCTCACTTGCTGCAGAGTTGTGAGGAGGGCCTTGATTTCTCGATGCCTGAAGTTGGGGTCCTTCAGTCTGACCAAGTAAACCTAAACCCGACGACGAGCCTCATCAAAGACGCCCTCCAAGAAAGTGAGGCGTACGGGGGCTTCGAAGACAGCGGGGTTGTGGAGCACAGGCATGGTGTTGCTACTCCCAGGGCAGCCTTGCAAGGCGATTCAGGCAGACGGTCCAGATTGCCCAGATGCGAGACTGCGGTAATCAATGCAGCATTTCTTGGACCGAGGATCAACGGAAAGACGATTGGAACCAACAAACCCATTGTGGTTGACATCGACTTGCCAGTGTGGAAGAGAGATGGTGGTGGTAATGTACAATGATGTAGCGATGCAGACTGTTCATCTTAGCAGCGCTGAATGATCTCATAGTTAGACTTGATATTCGACTCCAAATCTACATTGCCTCACGAGGTGACCTCTGGCACTGCACTGCTCAATTGAAGACGACCACGTCGAAGGGCTCGGCTTGCCGGCTTCTGTCGAGCATCTGGCGATTGGGTGTTGATGCGCCGGTGCCCCGCTACGAGGGCTTTAGCACGCATAAGCGTATTACTGCAACCACTCAAACGGGAGAACGATGACAGGCTAATGTCTGTCAACTTTGGTAGTGCCCGGGACGGATCGAGCGCTCAAGTCGCTGCCTGGCGAAGTTGCCGCCATGGACATCGTCCACATGAGCTTGATGGTTGGGGATCCTGGACGGATGCCAGGACCTGCACATCCTCTCCTGACATGAAGCAACGGGTGCGCAAAAGGAAGCAAGCGTGCCGAAAGCGCATGACTGCTCAGGTACTGTGTTTGAAGGTCTTGGTGTCTCGGATTCCACGAGATGCTGGATCATTCGAGCGGTCTTAAGAATGCGCAGTTGTCACGGGCCGCCTGCCTCATTCTCGTAGCTGCAGTTGGTCACGTCTTGCAAGTGTCTTTACGATAGTGGGGTGTTTTCCTCATTGGTAGTGACTGGGGACTGTGGGGGTGTCACTTGGAGGCACAAGGCCCTCTTCGGTGGTTTCTGGATCATGCAGGTTCGCTCCGTAGTGTCTGACCATGTGGCCTCATGGCGACCTGATTGGGCGTGTGTTTCGTAGCCGCTGGTGCCGGCTGCAGCAGAAGGTGCAGAAGGTGTTGGGGACAGGGCCGTCTACAATCGGACCCGCAAACCTTGCGCGATTCAAGAAGTGGCCCAGAGAGAGTCGCGAGGGCGTCCTCTAGCAACGCGTACGCTGAGCTTCACACAGGCTGGAGCGCAGCAGCTGCGAATGGCATGGCAGGTGGGTCAGCATCTGCAGGCGCCGCGGCGGGCTTGCAGCAGCGCGGCGAGAATGTGCTGAGGTGCTGAGGTGCTGAGGAGGGTTGCGCGAGAAGCATATGCCCGCTATGGGGACACTAGAGAGCCCTGACGCAGCCGGTGCCAGCCCATGCGCGAGTCCTCATCACACTGTATGCAGGATCAAAGGGCATAGCCTCACGAGTGTGTGTCTGTCCTAAATGGAGTCCATTCCTCGGCCCCTTTGCACAGGCTGAGCGTCTGCACCTACACAGTAATCTTCTGTCGCACACACCACCACCCTTGGCCTGCTTTGAGCGCTCTTGTTGCTATATTTCGACTCTGTGCTCCCCCGATCCCATTGCAGCATCGTCTGGCACGGCCGCCAGGACTCTGGGCAGCGGGCATTGACGTAGCCCCGCCTCACACCGCTGTACACCGCAAGTCGATCAGGTTCTCCCTCGCAACAGAGGTCACTGGAAGCGATTTAGCAGCGCAGCTCAGCCCCGCTGTACGCTTTGTCAGAGCTGCGAGCTCCTTTGTCCGCAATTATCTTCGTTGTCCGTCCCCTGAAGCTCGGCCTGCCACGGCCTTCTCCACGTTTCCTTCGATCGACTGTCAGGGACAGCCGGCTGCGGACCCCCTTAGCTCAGCATTTCCAAGCCGCAGCGTCACACCCCCAACCCAACCTCACCCGAGCAACAGCAGACCTCTTTGCCCAAGGCCTAGCCAGCAATTGCGCCTATTAATCCACGACAGCACCTCGCCCGAGCCTGTCGCTCGACCTTCGCTACACAGATTCCACAATTCGCCACTGCGGCACCAGCCACCTCTGCCGCGCACTACCTGCTACCGCCACAGGCCGGCCATCACCGCGATTTGTTCCCCGACTCATGTGCACGCCGCTTGCTGTGCCCTTATATTCAACAAAAGTCTGATCCTCCCTTGCGACTGCGCATTGCGGCGTCAGGCTCCTGCCACATCACCTCCCCGTCCCTTCCATTAACCAATTCCCTCGACAGACACGGCGCAAACACAGCATCATGTCCTTCGAGCCGTTACCTGACCACTACAAGGCCTTAGGACTGACCAAAGGAGCCGATGCTGCGACTATCAAGAAGACATACCGCAAGCTGGTCCTCACCTGCCATCCCGACAAAGTCACCGATGAGGCCTTGAAGGCGCAGAAACAGGACGAGTTCCACAAGATCCAGCAGGCCTACGAGACCCTGAGCGACGACACACGCAGGGACACCTACCACACCGAACTGAAGCTGCAGCAGCTGCGTCGCGAGAAACTCGCTAGGACTGCTAGCGGCACCACTGTCGAGCCCAAGAGCGCGCGCTTCTCTCAGCCTACTTCTGGAGGAGGCTCCTACACCGCCAACACATCTTCCCGCTACCAGACCGAAGAGCGCAAACCCTCGGGACCCACAGCTTCTCGCCATCATGACGTCGACGACGAGCGCTACCACAGCAATCACAAGACAGACTCATACTTCTCGTCACAGAGGCGCTCGTCACCAAGACCCACCCCCTCCTCACGCTCGTCTCGGGAAAAGTACGACAAGGAGCCGCGAAGGGAAAAGCCCGCTGATCGCACGCGATCGACTACCACAAAGGCTCGTGACAGCGAACGCCGAGACCGCACAGGTAGATTTCCCGTGGAGAGCGATGGATCGTCTGGTGATGACAGGGCCGCCCGCTATGAACGCGAGCCCAGCTACAAGCCTCGTGGCGTCGAAGAAGACTCGCAAAGACGCGAGGAGCGCCGCAGAGACGACCGCCGCTATGAAGAGTACGAGAACATCTCTCCTCGTAAGCTGAGCGTACAGCAGCAGCAGGATGACGCTATTCGCTACATCCACAAGTCTCGCGCCGAAGCCGAGATCAATCTGCGTCCATCGCCTGTTAGGACCACATCGAGAGATTATTACGACCCTGGCAGCCGCTCTTCTAGGCACCGAGAAGTCCGACCAGATCCTGCACCGCGCAGGTCATCTGCCCGTCCCAAGGAGCGCCCCAGCATGCCCTCGCGTCGTGATACAGACCGCGGCATTCCCGACATCGTTGATTGGGACGACCGACGACCATCCTTCAAGCAGTCGGCTTCGTCACCAGCCGAAATTCGCATCCCATCCCAGCCCCTGCCCCAGCGCTCCGCGACTGACTCACACCGTCGCACCGAACGTTCGCCACCGCACTTCCCCGGTCTAAGCCGCTCCGCCACCATGCCTATAGGCCCCGGCTCAGAAGCTGGAGGGTCGCGTCGCGATGTCAAGAGCTACTCTCGCCCCTCAGGTCTTCGAAACGAGGCTAATAGCAGTCCGGAGCATGATGCCTACCCGACTATCCCTGCTCCTCAACCGAGCAGCAAGACCTATTACTCATACAATCCAGGTGATGGAGGCGTTAAACCCATGGAGCAGCCCCCGCATCGCACGATTCTGCGTGAACCAGAACGAGTTCGCCACCGCTCACCCTCACCAATCGGCAGACCACCAATGGGTGCCAACCGTCCTGGTCTTCATTCTTCGAAGACTTACGCACCTGGTCGCTCTAGCCGTCAATCATCGCCCGTTCGTGACGAGCGCGGCCGCTCTGGCAGGATGTACTATGGCGAACAGCCATCTGAGTACACGCGCAAAAAGGGCGCGAGCGATCGCCAACCAGAATACCCCCCGCATAATGTCACCTACGCCCCCAGCATTGGGCCTGAGGACATTCGTTGGGCACCTAGGCGTGGTGACGACAGGTACTCGGACCGCAAGCCCACACTTGGTCGCACCACTACGTCTGTCTATTGAGCCGCTAAAGCTGGCTTGCTAAGTATTGCTTTTTGCCATGTTCCCGCATTTGACTTTTTTGAGCCCAGACTTCTAGGCATGCATGAGTCGAAAGACGCCTTGCATACTACAACAAAGGCCAAGTATATACCACAATCCGCACATAGGCACAGAGTTCGATACCCATGCCTTGCTATTTTCCACCAATTTTGCATTTTCCACATTGGACACGGGCGTTTTGGGAGCATTTACAGGATTCACTCGGCCGCAAGTGCTGCTCGGCGTCGAGGTTCCTCATTTTGTGTTTTGTACCGTACAAGAAACTGGGGCGCTCAATCACCCTTTTAGGCAGCGTATTTTGGCCGCACTCGTTTGAGACACTCGCTTGTAGATATGACTGAACGACTTTGCATTGTTTTTTTCACAGTAAGACCGGAGACGTCGGACCAGCGAAATAGGTCGCATGTATGTAGCAAATAACGAATCAAAGCAATATCCACTTGGACTTCAAGACCATCTCAAAATGAGAACTAGGAAGCACATCACCTCTCAACTGTGACCAGACTAGTCGCTCGTGAAGATGGCGATCATACAGTCACAGTGCCTTACCCTCCCTGCCCTTTTGCTTACCTTCTCACTGCATCAGTACGCCGGTCCTGTCGATTATACGAACCTGCTTCCCTCCTTCTCGCTACTGCTCTGATGGCCCCTCTTGAGGCCGTTCAGCACTGTCCAAAGGGGGCGATCATCTAACGTGTTCACCAGGAAAACTACAAACGTGAATAGATACACGTCGTCATCAGATATTTCTCGATTCCTCGGTCTTGAGAACTACGAAGTAAGGATGCATGCTGTCGTCAATGGACGAAGGAAGTTTCCTAGTATGTGTGAAATTGCTTCATCAGTCTTGTGCTGCTTTGATCGTTGAGGTGGAATTTGAAAGTGGAGTACTCTACTCTTGCATTGAAAATCAAGCACTATGCTAAATGTCGATGTCGTGATGCAGAAAGGAAAAGTAATTGCCCAGTCCACCACCGCCGGCACTACACGATCATAACACTCCAACCGACAGACGAGCCTTTTGATGGCGACCTGTAGTCGAACAGAGCAGAGTAGACATGCTAAGATTCACCGTCAGAGGCCTTGCAAATTTCGAAAAGCGATGGGCTGACGACGGGTACCTG
The DNA here is from genome assembly GCA_000812845.1 of Stagonosporopsis tanaceti. NCBI lineage: Eukaryota > Fungi > Ascomycota > Dothideomycetes > Pleosporales > Didymellaceae > Stagonosporopsis > Stagonosporopsis tanaceti. Next base: position 36,579 of record JUDZ01009706.1, read on the forward strand.
GTGCGCGCAGTGTCGGCTGTGTGGCTTTCCGCTTGCAAGAAGCAAGCGTATCAAAGCTCAGAGACAAGAACGTCCTCTGCCTCATCTGATGAATTGCCGACGACATCATCGGCGGTGAAGTGAAAAGTAGGTACCACGTGCTGCTCGTCTCCTGAGGAACTCCTCAGTACTTCCGATTCTGGGGTGGCTGCTCGCTCGACCGGGGTCATCTCCTCGTCCTCATCAGAAGATATTTCGATCACCTCCGAATCTGCAGGCTGGTCTGAGATCAGCGTAACATCTGAGAGCTCGCTCGCGTCAGAATCGCTGGGCTGATCCGATCCCGTGTCGTGTCCATGAACGTTGGACCCAAGTGTTGGCTCCTCCACAAACTCCACCACTTCACCCTCAACAGCCATGCGATCATGCTCCGCCGCCCATCGCTCAACGTCCTGCCGCTTTCTCACATGCGCAATCTTGAGCTGTATCCGATCACGCATCTCCTCTGAATCCCACCAGCCCGCAAAATGCTCCGGAAACTGCTGGTGCAGCCTTAAGCAGCACTGGTCTTCCGCACACGCCTCCTGACACCGCAGAATCTCATCTATCAACAACGACACCATGGTGTACACAAACGGCCCACAAGGGCCAACATCCACACTGCAGTAGTTGTCCCGATACTGATGCGGACTGTTCCACTCAGCAACGAACTCCCACTCCTCTTCATCCTCCCCCACGATCCCCAACATGCCCTTCGCGACACCAACCGCCGTGGCCCAGTAATCCCCGCGCCCCATCGCAAACGAGTCATAGTAGTGCATCCGCTTGTGCACACGGTCCAGCGCGACCAGCATCCAGTGCGCGCCCTGCGTGCCGACGTTGAGCTGCGCGCCCAGGCCGTCGTTGACGGGGATGAAGATCCAGCGCTGGTCGGCGAACAGCGAGCTGTAGGCCTCTTTCCCGCCCGGGTCGGCGTAGAAACACACTTGGGCTTCGATGGTGCTTGCGATGCGGATCTGTGCATCCTGGCAGCCTTTTTCCCGGGAGAGGATGGCGAAGGCGGTGTCCAGCGCGTTGTCGGACATGAAGGAGTACCACCCGGTTAGTCGGGTTATTGTGAGGTATTCTGTGTTGGTGAGGGAGGCGTTGTCGAGGGAGAGGTAGGTGGCGTCGGTATGTGGGGGTGTGAAGGGGTAGAACGCGTTGAAATCGTAGTAGCGACAGGGGGTGGGAAAGGGGAGGGGCAGCGTGGAGGGAGCTACGAGTTCGAGGACTTGGTGTTTGAGCTCGCTGGCACGGGGCTGTTGTGCCTGGGTCTGGGTCAGCTTCGAGTTGGTTGGAGCCGTGCGGGAGCTTGGAGAGACTCGATGCCCTAGACAGCAGCTGAGGAGATGACCTACTTGTGGGCCAGCCACTTTGGTCTGAACGAGGTTGTTGTCGTATATGTTGACATCAACACTGTAGCGCCGCATGCGCAAGGCAGGTTGTGTTTGCTTCGTTGGAGCGAACTGCTGTCGTTGATAGTCGCGCGAAGCGAGCGCAAACATCCTCTCCGTGTGATACACCATCACGCCCCGTGTTCGCGAGTAGATGCGCGCTTCACGCTGGCGCTCCAGATAGGCTTCCTCGAGCACCGCTTTGGCACGTGGTGGCATTGGAGCCAGCTCCATGTTTCCTTGAAATTGGGTAGCCATTTTCAAAAAGGTTGAGATCGTTGTAGTGATGATGTGGTCGGGATTGGCGCAGGTTCTCGCTCGTATTTTTGAGCTAGATAGTAAGTGAAAGTGAGAGTGAAGGAGTTGACCAGGTCTCTGCAATTTTTGTTCGCGTACAATGGCGATCGCTGTGCTTTCACCTGATCACAAGGCTGAGTGAAACGCAGAATAAGTACATAATGAGGGAGAGATTTGTGCGACCTTGGAACTATCATGAAGAAGTGGGCAAAGTTGACAGCGGGTGGAAGAAGAGCAAAGTGATCTTCATATCGTGCAGCGGCCGAAGACATTTGACCAAAGACAACAGATGTTCAAAGACGGATCAGCCCATGAAATAATTTCGTGAACCATACTTGAGGGTCAAGGGCAAAAATCAGAGGGTGTCATTACCATACTTTGAAGGCGGATAGAGTTCATGATTTGGCTGACATTCCATTCCATCTGTCGGCCGCATCATGATCCTGGAACTAGAACACGGGTCAAATCTACTGCATCGGAGGCCATTTTTGCGATTGCATTTGAAGGCACTGGATCTCTCAGTAGTGGCGCTCTCGAAGACTGTAGTGACAGCACTAACCAGCCTAAACCTAGTCCTTTACAAAAGATCCCATTGTGCTCCTATCATACCACGTAAGGGTCTTGCACAGCTGTCGCGGTATCGTTGCCTGTAGACATGATAAGAGTTCCTAAACGTTGTAAGTCTCACCCCCGTTGAAATACAACTCAAGGAGAGACTTGAAGATCATGGAGATGTTGTAGTGTCAGACTGTCATTCGAGGCGTCGTTATCAGATCTCGAGATCGTATAAAGCAGGTTGGCAGCTGGAACATGACTCGCTGGGTGTTACAATGATACTTGTTTTTTTCCTGGTTATTTTACCTTAGCATTGTCCGCAAGCCTAGAAAGTGAAATCTGAGCTACGAGCAGCGTACAGCGTAGTGCCATAGATGATAAAGCACGCGACGAGGATGTTGAGATTTTGACGATGAAGATGCTGCCCCAATGGGAGTGCGTCAGATGCAAGGAAATAATGACGGTGCTTGATGTCAAGGCTAGCGAAGGGCGCTAAGGTAGCCGCACGCAGATCAATCTGGTGCTCAAGCGAGATGTCGCGACGCGTCCAACGCGGTGGTCTGTTCTCCGCTGACATCTGCGAAGATGGATTGGTGTCAACGGCGTTGCGCACGACGCGGGAGAGCGACTCGTCCGTAAGCACAATCACCAGAGCGAACACGTCGCTGCTTTGTCCGCGCTGGTTCCTTGTCTGGTACCGGCACAACACGGCGCACGGGTATGAATCTTCCAGCCTCGTCAGCCACAATTGCAATCGGGCTGGCTGTCAGATTGGAAGCCTGGCAGCGTCGAGGCAGAGGTTTGACCAGGTGGTGACGTGTCGAATGCCAGGCTGCTTGCAAACGGTGCGTCAGAGACGTGCTCAAGCTCAAAGGCAGCAACCAACGCGCGCAGTCTTCAACCAGGACTTTCAGCTTGCAGGCTGAGCAGCTGGAGAGTTGAAACAACAAACCAAAGCGCGTCGTCTAGGGCTGCGAACTGTGAGGCGGTGATCGATGCCGCTTAGCGCCTACTCCAGGCCACCTTGAGCATGTCAAATAAAGAAGGCGCGATGGCTGTGCAGCTTCTGCACTCATCCACAGTGTGCAAAAGACCGTCAACCCCATCATGGCCAGCGTCGCCGTTGCAGCGAGAAGACCCTAGCGACGGTTGCCGCACGCTTTGAGTGGTTCACCGGCGCTGTCGCGGTAGCAAAAATTTCGAGTTTCTTCACCCTGATTTGACGCTAGTCTCAGATCAGGCAAGCGCACTAACCGTTCCTGACACACGCGATATTTAATGCTGTCCAGGTGCATCTCTTAGATAGGCCCGCAGCCCACCCTCTCCGAACCAGCACTCCCGGGGCGCACGCGTTACCCTCCATCACGTGACTTCACCACAACGCGCTCCACTGCAGCCCCGCGCGGAAGTGCTCGATCCATGGCATCGTCCAGGTGATCCAGTAATTTTTAATAATAACAAAACAGGTCGCGTTGGCTCTGCACGTGGCCGCCTGTTGCCAAAATGAGGTATGCTGCTAGTCTATGCATGTCTTGAGGATGCCCGCTAACGCGCTGATAGTGCTACAAGATTGGACCGACTCGTAACGTAAGTCTACCCTTGTCTTCAACCTGTGTTGGTGCTGCGTATACTTTGCGCGTTTTGCAGTATCGCTCTGCATTTTGCACAGCTGCTTTTCCGCATTTAATGATTCCGATACATTCCTACACCCCTCCGATATACTCTTTCTAACCTCGCCAAGGCTCCTCGAGACAGGCAGCACAGCATTGATCCGAAACACAGCAGCTGAGCAGCTAGCCGACGTCCAAAAGCAGCATCCCGAAGACCTGTTCAACCTTCTCAACCGTGTCGTACCGTTCTTGCGGTCAAAGAGCTGGGAGACGCGAGTGGCTGCTGCAAAAGCTATTGGAGGTATCGTTACCAACGCTGAGAAACACGATCCAAACGCTGAGGATGAGCCAATCAAGTCAGAGGTCAAGGCCGAAACCAACGGGCACACAAGAGAGAAAGAAAACGACAGCGCCACCGTAAAGAAGGAGGAGAATGGCGACGTCGAGATGCCCTTGGCGCCTGCATTTACAGGCAAACTTGATCTCAGCACCCTGGACATTGCTGCCATCTTGAGAGATGGAAGTGAGCTGGCCGGAGCTGCCGGCAAAGAAATCGAATCCAAGTTGCTGTCTATGAGCCCCGCTGATCGTCTTGCTTATCAGAAAGAAATTCTTCCGAAGCGACTTGGTTTGGAAGGCCCTTTCAAAGAGATCGCTGCTATTCCCCAGGATGAAATTGTTCCGCAGACTCCTGGCCTTAGAACACCCGCCATCCATCGCATCGACACAAATCTAGCCAGATCAGATACTTTAAACTCTGCCGCATCACCTCCCATTGCCACTCCGACGGGCGATCAGCCAACACTCAGCAAGCGGCAACTAAATGCACAGAAGCGCAAGCAGAAGACCGCGAGCAAGAACAACAAGGGTGTAACTGTTGATTTCAATGAACCCGGCACAAGAAAGCCCTCAAACTCGGAGGCCCTTCAAACGCCTGCTCGCATGACACCACATCCTTCATCGCTCAAGCAGGAGAACACCGAGAACGGCGAAGGTGGTGAGGGTCTTGACGACTATTTCTCGCTCGAGCGGAAAGGCGGCGACGATGATGCCAAATTTGTCAAGGAATTCAAGGGTGCTGTGGTACCCGAAAAGTCTTCCTTCGAGGGCGAATCGACCGAGTCTGGACTGGAATGGCCTTTTGAGCGAGTTTGCGACTATCTCGCCCTTCAGATGTTCGACCACACCTGGGAGGTCCGCCACGGTGCTGCCATGGGCATTCGTGAAGTTCTGCGAGTCCATGGTGCAGGTGCAGGCAGACTCATGGGCAAGACACGAGCGGAGAACGACAAGCTAAATCAACAATGGCTGAACGATCTTGCATGTCGCATCTGCTGCATCTTCATGCTTGACAAGTTTGCCGATTACACATCCGACACAGCCGTTGCCCCCATTAGGGAGACTGCTGGCCAGGCACTTGGTTCTGTGCTGCAGCATCTTTCTCGTGACAATGTCCTGGCTACATTCAACGTGCTTCACAGCCTTATCAAGAAGCGTCTTGAGGTGGAGAGTGGCTGGCATTCTTGTCAAGGAGGAATGATCGGCCTACGTTACCTCGTTGCTGTACGAAATGACCTGCTTCGTGAGGTTGATTCGCTCATGGACGGCGTTTTGGCTGCTGTCATCCAAGGACTAGGCGACTTCGACGACGATATCCGAGCCCTTAGCGCAGCCACACTCATTCCAGTTGCCAAAGACTTTGTCGAGCTGCGGCCCAAAGCAATGGAGGGTCTCATGAATCAGGTTTGGTCATGTTTCGATGGCCTGCAGGATGACCTCAATGCTAGTACGGGATCGATCATGGATCTTCTCGCCAAGCTTTGCAGTTTCCCTCAAGTTCTTACCGCTATGCAGGCCAACGCAGAAAAGGATCCTACGCAGTCTTTCCTCGAACTTGTCCCTCGCCTCTTCCCATTCCTCCGCCACACCATCACAAGCGTGCGTGCTGCCGTACTACGCGCACTGAGCACGTTCCTCGATATTGAGAGCGCTGGTTCGGCCGGTTGGATCGACAGCAAGGCACTCCAACTGATCTTCCAGAACATCATCCTCGAACGCAACGAGGGTGTTCTGAAGCTATCGATGAAGTTGTGGAGCACCATGGTCGATAACCTTGGCAGCCAAGTTGCGACTCACCTGGAGCCAATCTTGAACTCCATTATTCCCCTGACTTTGACGCCTATTGGTGTGTCGCGTCACCCAATCGCGATGGATGTGTCACTCCTCATCAAACCTTCTGGACAAATGATGGGCCCAGCACCAACATCAACGCCTAGTCGCCGATCGACACCCCCAGGGGGCATTGAGCCAGCTGCAAAGAAGAGGAAGAAGTCACGGCACGGAAAGGAAGAATCGACGCCAATCCCTTCATCCATTTCTCATAATGTGGATGGACATATGATTGGCGGTGATCTTGAGCTCATTGGCGCTGATGTAATGATCCGATCTCGAGCATCCGCAGCACAGGCCCTTGGTAAAGCCATTGCAGCATGGCCAGAGGAGACAAGGGTGCCCAGTTTCGGGCATAGATTGTTGCCGCCACTTTCCTCGACGAACTCTACCACACAGTTAGCAGCTGCCATGGTTATAGAAGAATTCGGTAAGAACCTGCCGGCCAAGGACGCATTGGCAGATCTCCTCGCGACAGCACTCCTTCCCATTGTCGAGGGCGAGCGACCGACTGCATATGAAGATCTCGTGCCCAAGCTGCAGATCGTGCGCACACAGTGTACTGCATTGGTCAACATATTCAGAGAAGGCCACGTCCAGAATCTGCCAGCACTGGCTGTCGTTGTGCAAGGAGATCCAGCTGCCAGCCAGTATGCTTTCGGTGTCGCCGATGCCGAGAAACTCGTTACTGTCCAATATGAGAAGCTGAAAAAAGCGATGACACCATCAGCACGTATGGTCGCTGCAGCTAATCTGGAAGTGTCGAAGAAGGAAGTTGAGGCCAGTCTTCAAGAAGCGAAGGACATCAAGGAAGAACGCGATGTTCGAATCAAGGCTGCCGCTGCCGGAGGTCTGATCTGGCTCAGCGCTCCCCCCAAGAAGCCCCAGCATCCGATCAAGGCTATGATGGACAGCGTCAAGAAGGAAGAGAACGTACAGTTGCAGAAGCGGTCTGCTGCAGCTGTGGCCCGCTACATCGTTCATCTCGTCAATGGTAACAAGGGCGTTGTGGTCAAGAAGGTTGTTGGCAACCTTGTCAAGTTCTATTGCATGGAGACAGCAGAAACCCCCGAGTTTCATGGTCAAGGTCATATCGAGACCGGCATCTTGACTCTGAAGAAAGACGAAGACATTCGCGATCACCCAGACGCTGCCAAGTTCGCGGAGGAGTCGAGAGCGGCCAGGATTACTAAGCGTGGAGCTCGCGAAGCTCTTGAGCAAGTTGTCGAGCAATTTGGCGCAGAGATCTTCCATAAGGTCCCTACGCTTAAGGAACTGATCGAGAGGCCGATCAAGCGGGCATTTGCTGATACAACGCTCCCCGCCGAAATCGCCGATGAGGACGGTATTTTCGGTCAAGAGATTGTTGACGCTCTCTCAACCTTACGAGCCTTGGTAGGAAGTTTGCACTCGGACGTGCGCGGCTTCGTCAAGGACTTGCTTCCTTTCGTGGCAAAAGCTCTGCAAAGTAAGCTCTACGTGCTTCGATACGCAGCAGCAAAGTGCTTCGCGACTATCTGCAGCGTTATGTCTGTTGATGCCTTCACGTTACTTGTGGAAGCTGTTCTGCCTACCATCAGCGATGGCGGCAACGTTCATGGCCGCCAAGGTGCTATCGAGTGCATCTACCATCTGATTCATGTCATGGAAGACGGCATTCTTCCTTACGTGATATTCCTCATTACCCCGGTTCTAGGACGTATGAGCGACTCAGACAACGACATCCGGCTGTTAGCGACGACAAGCTTCGCCACACTCGTCAAACTTGTTCCTCTTGAGTCCGGTATCCCTGACCCGCCAGGTCTGCCTGACTCATTGCTGAAGGGTCGTGATCGCGAGCGCAAGTTCGTCGCACAGATGCTGGACGCAAAGAAGGTCGAACCATTCGAGATTCCAGTTGGCATTAAGGCTACGTTGCGTTCGTATCAGCAGGACGGAGTCAACTGGCTTGCTTTCCTGAATCGCTACAACTTGCACGGAATCCTTTGCGACGACATGGGTCTGGGAAAGACGCTGCAGACCTTGTGTATGGTGGCAAGTGACCATCACCTACGAGCTGATGAGTTCGCCAAGTCTGGGGATCTCAATTTCCGCAAACTGCCATCGCTCATCGTCTGCCCTCCCACACTTTCCGGTCATTGGCAACAGGAGATCCGGCAATACGCTCCCTTCCTTTCATGCGTGGCTTATGTCGGTGCACCGCCGATTCGTGGGCAGTATAGGTCTCAACTTCAAGAAGTCGACATCGTCATCACCAGTTACGATATCTGCAGAAACGACAGCGACATCCTCAAGCCTGTCAACTGGAACTACTGCGTCCTTGACGAAGGCCATCTTATCAAGAATTCCAAGTCGAAGACTAGCCAGGCTGTTAAACAGTTCCAGTCGAACCACCGTCTCATCCTCTCCGGCACGCCTATCCAGAACAACGTACTGGAGCTGTGGTCTCTGTTCGACTTCCTGATGCCCGGCTTCCTTGGATCTGAGAAGGTCTTCCAGGAGCGCTTTGCAAAGCCCATCGCAGCTTCTCGGTTCGCCAAGTCCTCATCGAAGGAACAAGAGAAGGGCGCGCTCGCTATCGAAGCACTGCACAAGCAGGTACTTCCTTTCCTTCTCAGACGTCTCAAGGAGGAGGTGTTGGACGATCTGCCACCCAAGATCCTGCAGAACTACTACTGCGATCTCTCTGAGCTTCAGCGCAGCCTGTTCGATGACTTCAACAAACGGCAGGGCAAGGAGATTCAGTCAAAGGCTGGCAACGCTGATCGTGAAAGCAAGCAACACATCTTCCAAGCGCTGCAGTATATGAAGAAGCTGTGCAACTCACCAGCTCTCGTTGTCAAGGGTCCAACGAACAAGGCCTACGAGCCGACTCAGCAGTATCTGAAGAAGCACAATACCACAATCGACGATATCTCTCACGCTCCTAAGCTCGGTGCGCTCAAAGACCTCCTGGTAGACTGTGGTATTGGCGCTGCAGACGTTGCTGGCGATAAGTCGGCAGCTATAAATGGCGATCTGCCTGAAGCAGTTTCTCAACATCGCGCTCTGATCTTTTGTCAGATGAAAGAGATGCTTGATATGGTCGAGTCGACCGTATTTAAGAAGCTGCTTCCCAGTGTACAGTTCATGAGGCTCGATGGAACCGTGCCAGCCGAGAAACGTCAAGACATCGTCAACAAGTTTAACTCGGACCCATCCTACGATGCTCTCCTTCTGACTACCAGTGTTGGTGGACTGGGTCTCAACTTGACTGGCGCCGACACAGTCATCTTTGTTGAGCACGACTGGAATCCACAGAAAGACATTCAGGCCATGGATCGCGCTCATCGTATTGGACAGAAGAAGGTTGTCAACGTGTACCGTATTGTTACTCGCGGGACGCTCGAAGAGAAGATTCTAAAGTACGTCCACTCCTCTCATTGTCACATCTCATGTCACTAACGCATCATAGCCTTCAACGCTTCAAGATCGATGTCGCGAGCACGGTTGTCAACCAGCAGAATGCTGGCCTTGGATCCATGCAAACAGATCAAATTCTTGATCTCTTCAATGTTTCGGCGGACAGTGCAGACCCAGCTGCACTTCCACCTCCACCGTCCAACTCGAAGGAAGACAATGGCATTGACGAAAACGATGCTGTTGATGCCACTGGTGAGTTACGTCAGAAAGGCCAGAAGGGCTTCCTGGACGATATTGGCGAATTGTGGGATGAGAAGCAATACGACGACGAGTTCGATCTCGATGGCTTCTTGGGCAAGATGCAGGGGTCTGCGTCATAGGACATCCAGGCTGATTGCATCGACACCCCTTTTTGGGATGCAGGTACAGATTCCTAATCTTACGGATGTATCTGCGATATGTGGCGTATGGTGTATTGGTGTTCATTCTTGTTTAGCGAGCGGCAGCTTGCGAAGTTGTATGACATGTACAAGATCGCATGGACGGATCATGGAATGGCTCCATCATTCGATTTTAGCATGGCGTTGGATGGCTTTGATTAGGATAGGGCCGACTTTGGTCGAATTCATGGGAGACGTGTATGTTCACTCTTGTATTAGTAGATGGTTGTGTTGTGCCGGTGGAAGGGCTCTCGAAAAGAAGAAATATTACCGTCTCATATGCACTCAATGTGCTAGATTCGCCATACATGATTTGGTGCCAGCTTGTTCTGTCACTTTGCATCTTCAACGTTCTCTATCGACTTGTATTCTTCAATTGCAACCCACGATGCTTCGAGGGCTGATGTCACTGGCGCATAGTTAGCCATGAAGGGACCATTGCCGGTTTGGTTCTTATGTTGCGAAAGTGCTTCTATACATTCTATGCAAGAGCCACTGCTATGCATCAAACACTGCAAACCTTGAAAGACGATCCTTGCGAATAGCATCCGAAAACCAGTCTATCGCAAACAGCTCGACAACACCATCCGAACCCTCTCAACCGACCCTTATTGGAAGACCTTACCGAACCGTAGTTTTCGACGTGAACGGACTTTTCCTGAACAGGAAGAACGCCGTGACATAAATTCCCGCGCCCAGTGACAATAAACCGGCATATGCTCCAAACCCCTTGATATACTTCGGCGCATCCTCAGTAGGAAACAGATATGCGCCATAGATTTGCGCGAGGTTGCCGAGTGCATTGACAAAGGCGAGAGAAATGGCGCGTGTCTCTGGGTCCAGCGGGCCCATGGAGACCGAGGCGTAGGAGAGCGCGAGCGGGTTGGCGGTCCAGATCATGCTATTGATGAAGACAAGGAAGACGTAGCGCGGGATGTAGGCGTAGATGCCTGCTGAGAGAGCGCAGAAGAGGGCGCCGAGGACAAGGGCGCCGGCGCATAGGATCGGACGAAAGGCGTTGATTTTGTCGGCGAGGATGGCGACAGGTACTGCTATAGCGAACGCGGCGACGTAGAGGGGAACGGTCACTGGGAGAGTGTTAGTTCGGGGGTTTCTTTTTTGGGAGGCGTGTGACTGGAGATAGGAACGTACTGTACTGTGCCATCGAGCCAGTATAGCCCAGGCCGCGAACGAGCGAGGGGTTGAAGTAGCTCAGGCTGTAGCAGCCAATGATAGTCATATAACCAGCGCACAGGATCCATAGGCGCCAGTTCTTGACGGCATTCATGAAGGCTTTGCCGTGGGAGATGTGCGCCTCCTTGTCATGGCTACCAAAGTCGGCCGAAAGGCGGGCCATGGCGATCTCGCGTTCCTCGGGGGTGAGTTGGCGAGCATTGGAAGGGTAATCGAGAAGTACGAAAGGAGCTGGGATAGCGCAAGCGACCGTTGCGACGCCCTGAACGATGAAAAGCCTGTGGTGCGTGAGTATTTACATCATCCTTCCAGATGGGGGGGGTACGTACCACTGCCAGCCAGCAACTCCGTGGGAGCCGTCCAGACTGTCGACAATAGCACCAGCGATGATACCACCGAAAGCGCCACTGAGAATACCTGCAGACAGGAAACACATGAAGCGCTTCGACTGCTCATGGCGCCTATACCAGGTCGAGATAATGAAGAGTACGGCCGGGCTGAACCCGGCCTCAGTGACACCAAGAAGGAATCGCACACCAATAAGCTGGGACGGGGTCTTGACTAGAGCCATCAAAGCCGAGACAGAGCCCCAGAATACCATGAGAGTTCGGATCCAGATCGATGGGCGGATACGAGAAAGTACCATGCTGTGAGGAATTAGCTCAGATCCAGTACACGGGGAAGGCAGCTTACTTAGAGGGAACTTCGAAGAAGACATAGCCGACTTGGAAGATAACAATCGCAAGGAAGTACTCGTCAGATGTAAGATTGAGGTCGACATCCATGCCGGCGACCTTTGCGTTGCCGATAGCAGTGCGGTCCTATAGAGATGATGAGTACCGATGATGCCCCTTGAAAAGATCAGAACTGACCATGTACGAGAAGCAGTACAAGATCCAGATCGTAGGCATCAGATACAGATCAATCTTGCGCACGAGCTTCTTCTCGGCTTCAGTCTTCTCCTCGAATGGCGTGGCGACAATCTTGACATTGCCCTCCTCTGCCGCCTCAACTGAAGTATGAGCCATATCCTGCTTCACATCCGTAGTTGTAATGTTGCCGATCCTCTCGACTTCATTCTTCCAGAAGTCGCGGTCTGGGTGCTCGGCCTGTGGTGCCATGGTGTCGTGTGGTCTGAGAAAACGAGATAAGAGAAATTTGCTGCTCTAGCTTGGCGAGAGCCGTGGAATGAAGACTGGAGACACAACAGCGTCGATCATTAATATACATTCATGCTTCCCCGTGTTTGAAGGTACAATGGCGTGCAGCGCTACGATGAATGCTTGGCCCGAAACCTGGGGTTAGCCGCAAGCTCGTCTCGAGAGAACACCTCATAGGCTACTGAAGTGCAAGGTCCTCTCCTGTGAGCCAGCTTCCCCGCATCACATGACCTAGCTCTCATCCTCCGACATGAGTTAGACGTGTGGTCTGAGGTAACTGCTGCGGAGAGCCTGTGACATCCCCGATGCGGGCCCAGCGCTAGCTGCTGGTGCGAACCAACTCAGGTGCAGCACACCACATTAGCTAAGCGTGCCTGCTGAACCTGGCATAAGCTACCGAATGTCTTGGCTTGTCGGCTCTCGGCCGGGTTGTTGTTGGACGCTCGTCTCGAAGCAAGAGTCTAGTCAAGATGAATAGACTTTGACAGATTGATCTATAGAACGCCCATAATTAATGCCCGTCCGAACACGACACGACCGACATGTTAACCAGCTGTAAAGCGTCTAGACCTCATGTTCGATATCAGCAACTCTTGGAACTCTGTGGAGCCGCAGGCTACAGAAACTCGCTACGAGCTCAATCTAGATAGTGGTCAGCGCGAAGGTACTGCATCAGGTTTTCACTATACTTACACATTGTTGGAGCGTCTCGGTGTCCTCCATACTTGCCCCGATCCTCCTAGTTCCTCTGAGGTGCCAGCTAGTCTCCCTAGGCAGATTTTGGATCATGATCCCCGAGAGAACTGTGATCTCAGTCTCGACGTCGTTCAAGATGCTGTGATCAGAAAGGTAGAGTCCATAAGTGATTTGCTTGCTCGTCCAGTCTAGGCGCCTAGTCAACATTTGGAGGAGGCCAAGGTCGCTGTCAATACTCACCAAAGTCTCGTTGCGACGCCAGCACATTGTCTATGGCGCCTTGGTTCTGTTGGTACAAGCGACTCTGCCACTCAAAACCACGCTTTGCATTCGCCTCATCACATTGCCATCCCTCTCTGCTAGAGTCAGATGCGTATCATGTCAATGTACGAAGTCCTGCGAACCTTGAGAACGAATAATCCTTGTCTTCAGGCCTCGTAATTGCGTCGATATCGAAGATGGCCTCCAGAGGTTTGCACACTCCAACTATGACGATGAGTTTGAAGAGAGTCTCCCGGATTCTTCGCATCAGAGCTTGTCGTTGGGCTGGACTCTGATGTTCGGGTCGCTTAATGAGCTCTTTGTAGAGGAGAGGCGCGAAGCCGGGCTGCCCACCGCCGACCATGGCCGCAAGCTGATACATTAGTACGTGACATCGATCAAAGTGTGATGTGCAAATACATACAGTGAGAATGTACCATTTGTTTTTTCCCAACGTCTTCGATGGAAACAAATCCTCGACAGCCTCGAACAAAGCGAGCGCCTCGTCGTCTGTTGGGTCGCGAGGCACTGGAGTCTCTTTCATGTTGATGGCCACTGTACTGTGTTCTCGTTGCTTGTAATGTATGTATATGTTGATAAGTATATCTTTGTCATCTCTATACCTGGTGGTGAGAAGCACAGTGGGTCGCACGCGTGTGCAGTACTGGCGCGGTGCGGGGTAGTTGACCCCCACGCTTCGGGGACGCACAAGCCTCCCCGACCCATTCTATAGACATCATGCCGGGAGTCGTCATGCGGATGCTGCTCGGATCCTATGAAGCAAGCTAGTACAGCATAGCTGAGGCGACGATATCTGAGTTGTCATAACCAACACAGTTCCCCGGTCATCTCACTCTTCCTGACAAGCTGTACCACCATGTCTGCCTTCTTATTACCATCTGGACGTCCCAAGACTGTGATAGTCACCGGTGGTGCTGGCGGTATCGGTGCTCAGACCATACGTGCCTTCCATGCTCACGGTTGCAATGTTGTATTAGCGGACCTGCCTTTCACTCAAAGTGCTGCGGAGGCTTTAATAGCTTCTCTGTCGGACCCAGACCGTGCTATGTTCCACGAGACTGACATTACAAAGTGGGACACGATACGCAGCTTGTTCCGGACTTCGAAGGAGAGGTTTGGACAGGTCGACATCGTCGTCGCGAACGCCGGGTTGATGGAAAGTCAAGGCTTCTTTGACTTTGAAGAGGATGAGAATGGGGAGCTTACTGAGCCAAAGGAAGCGTACAAGATCATCGACGTCAACCTGAAGGGCTCAATGAACAGTACACATTTCCCCTCACTGAATAAACTGAAGGGGGCTGACCTCGGACAGCACTTAGATTGGCGATGCACGCAATGCAGTCGAATGCACCAGATGCTGATGGGGCACGAGGGTCGGTGATCCTAGTTGCTTCAACTTCTGGATACTTTGGTGGCACTGGTGTAGTGTCGTATATCTCGTCCAAGCATGGTGTAGTTGGACTGGCTCGAGCGTCGCAGCGGAAGGCAAACGAGCTTGGTGTGCGTGTCAACGTGATCGCGCCGTTCTTCACTCCTACACATATTACTACCGGCTACTCTAAGGAGTGGAAAGAGAGAGGACTGCCTGCGAACACTGTCGAGGGCGTTGCCGATGCTGTCGTGGCTGCAAGCACTGACCCCTCAAGGAAAGGCCATAGTGTGATGGTTGGTGACTACTGATCGCAGGCTTCCGGCCGTGGCTAACATAAACGCAACAGGTCGCAGGAAGCTTTGCAAAAGAGATCGAGACAGCGAGGACTGCATTGACGAAGCAGTGGCTTGGTGAAGATATTGCAGACGTCATGGCAAAGGGTGGTAAGTTCTTCGAAGATATGGGTGGCTACACGCTGCCAAAGGCGCGCCTACAGTCTCAACACCAAGGCGGGAACGTACGAACATGATAGCTTTAGCCGCTAGCTGCAATGCTATGCGGCGTTGTTTCCCTGATGCTGTTCCTTCCTGTGTTACGGCAAGGGCAGCCCTAGACTATTATCAGTCGCAACATCGCTACTACAGGTAAATGGCGCTATTGACCCTGTCCGTCGACCCTGTTGCTTGCTAGACTGACGCCTTGACCCAACACTGACTATAGCGATTAACCTGTCGACCTTAGGCAGGCTTTCTGTGTTAATCCATGGCGCCGACCTATTGCGTGTGTTAACCCTTTGTTGCGTCGACCCTTTGCGTTGCTACCCTTTTTATCGCTGACTCTTTGTTACGTTGACCCTTTGTCGCGTGCGTCGCGTGCTGCTGACGCCCATGTTAGGAGACAACGACGGCTGTATCTGGTATAGTTGGTGACTACCTCACTACATACGGCTAGCATTGATGAAGTAGCCAAATGCGATCATCAGCAGCACACGACGATCGTGCTACACCCATTCTTGCTAAAGTTCTTTGTTGCTTAAGTGCACAAACTGTAAGTTGTATCTACCTTCTGCACTGTAAGCGATTAAAACCTTATAATTATCGATTCTATCAGCTTTTGTACAGAGCTGCCAACCACAACATAATTCAATTTAGCACCGGTTGAGTACTCTCTGTATCGCTGCTGCACGGAGCGCATACCCTTGAACCTTCGGGAAAATAAAAATAAACGAGTGTACCATTCGAATGCTGACATGAAGAGTCGATAACTTGAATGGGCATTTCAATGTCAGAAGGGCCTCCAAGCTCGCTCTTCCCAAGACATGCATCCTTGATCTTATCCTGCGAAAGAAGTCCGAGTGGAAAAGACTCTGAAACTTTACCCTGAGTTGAGCCACAGCAGCCGCCCTACTTGATGACTACATACAAGCCTTTGAGCTCAAGCTGGCCGAGCATTATTATGCAGGATTCTTATACCGGCTGCCTCACTGTTACATAAAATCCTGCCATACTACGTACCTGCCCATTTGAGGATGAGTTTCGGAAAACAGAGGTCTCTTTCGATACTTTCGGCAGCCACCGACTCGTTGGAGCTACTTTGGAGACACCGGGCTTATCTCCAGCCGTGATCTCGACATCGCCAATATTGAGGTGATTCATGATAGCAAATTAGAACCTGTCTCCTTACGTCATCGATTTTTCTGCAACAGTGAAAGCCACAGGATCAACGAAACATGCTGCTTGGGTAGCCACACGAGACAAGTTGGAACCAACAATGCTTGCTATTGTGTGGCAAATACAATCGGTTCCTTGGCCGCGGAAGTTTTCACTATTAATACTGACTGACAACAGCCCTCTGTGAGCATGAGCTATCGCTTGATGGCAATATATAATCAACGAAGTTACAAAAAAGGCTAGCAGTCACCGACATAGTGCAGAAATGTGGGTGAAGCACACGAAATCGTTCCTTCACTTTGTTCAGCATGCACGATCAGTGCTCGAGGCCCACCCAGCTCGGCAGTGAAGTACACCTAGCAGACAAGGTGAAAGCTCATGGAGGGATACATACCTCTACCAAGTAGGAGTACGAGCTCACCGAGCTTATAACCACACTTCTTCCTCAGCCAACTCTATCTATATCGCTCTCAACCGGTAACCACTTCTTACACTTTTACAAAAATACAATCACTTCCACGGCTTTCAACATGTCTTGGACAAAACTTCCCACCAATATCCGTTTCTCAATCCTTCAAGATCACCTTGCTTCCCCCGAGGCTATCGATCACGCTGGACACCTCGAGAATCTCGTGTGCGGAGACCTGGAGGTTCTCATAAGCACGAACAATGCCGAGCTCGTCCAACTCGCGCTCGCGGCCTGTAAGTTTCTCAATTGCATTGTCTGAATGTCCGACTAACAAACATTGTAGACTACTCGGGCAACAGCTTCGTGGTCAAGGCGAGCACGAACTCCGGAGAGAAGAAGATCTTCCGACCTCGCGTCCAACATGCGACCATGATGGGCCAGCTCGTTGACAAGACGCGAGTACTCAAGTCGGTGGGCGAGAAGTACTCGACGGGCCCAGGCCACGATGTGGTTCCCAAGAGCGATGCAGTCTCCGAGGACGATGGAGTTGCACCAGTACCAGATGAAGAGACCCCTTCACACGGGTGGTTCTGGGAGTTACACAAGGCCAAGTTGGAGCGGTCGATGAGACTGGCTCGGGCGCTAGAGAAGAAGGCCAGTTGAGCTGGCTCGACTGGAGCACGGCGCAGGATCGTCGTTGCAGACATTGATATGGAGTTGGACAGCGACATTTTGCTTGTAAGTACAAAGAACCGAGGGATACAGAGGGCTACATACATGTCCCGGCTGGAATATGGGAACAGGCAGCGGATAGAAACTCGGCGTAGATAACAGAGCTGGAATACACTTTGAATCCCCAAAACGCCGTGCACCCGAATAGTATGAAAGTGTAACCAAAATGGATTTATAAAGCGCAAAGCAACAATGCCGTGCTTCGCGCGAACGCTTGCGGCGCTCAACTATGTGACGAGAAATGCTGACCCGAGTCTATCTAATCATAGTGTGTCTATGCCACGCCAGTATGCAACAAAACGCCGAATTGCGGCCATGATACGCCTTCAACCCGCTGGGTCTTTCTATGATATACAATGTGACGAAAATCGTAGGTGTCACTGTCGACTTGTTGTGTCGTGATCTAAGGTGTGAGAACGGCCGCTGCTGAGCTCTGTACACGATGTTGATCGGAAAGAAAAAATTGAGGATTTTTCGGGTTTTGAGGCGCCGGGGTATCTGGGTAAAATGTTGTTTGGGTGAGTTGCGGGAGGGTTGAGACTCGGCGGCCGTTGTGTGGAGGCCACCAGCGAGTTTCTTGGAGCCGATCCTAGACGAACTGGAGGCAATGCATAGCTCTTCTAAAAGCCTTCGTCCTTCTGGTTTTTGCTGCCCTCTTTCTTCTTAGCTTCCTTCTCTTCGTCCGTCAGCTCGATCAGCTCCGCGCCTTCCAGCTTGAAGCCCTTTGCGTCAACAATGTGGTCGCTCGCCGTCGACATGTACAGCTGGTGCAGTCTGGGTAAGAAAGATTGCATGACTGACTCCGCAAGGTTCTTAGCCACGAGGTTCTTGTCGACCCAGAAATGCCTGACGAAAATGCCCTTGCATCCACCGCGACTCTCGGCCTCTGGTGCGCCATTCGCCTCGACGCACGGAAGAACGCGGATATCGTCTGGTCGGTCGTAATCGTAGCGCAAGTAATTGCCAAAAGCAGCCTGCTCGTGCGCCCAGTCTTGCTTCCACCTCGCGCAGCCCTTGTACTTTGTCTCAGACGGGCATTCGGCCCACGCCTTGTACATCTCCTGTGTGCGCTTGCTCTGGCGCGCAATAACGAAGCCAGTGTTGAGGTAGCGATTGCCCTTAGCATCGTAGTTCTGCGGCTCGTTCGGATCGATGGACATCATGGCGAGAGTGTCGTCGGTCATGTTCCAATAGTTGAGGAGCCATTCGACCGGAAGATGCGGGTAGTGGAACATGACGTCTGAGTCCATAAATACAATGTAGTCGTGTGTCTTGAGGGCCTCCTTCATCAACGGTACCTTGACCCAGGTGCCCCAGCGGTCGGCGTAGTCGGGTGCGCGGATGAACTTGTAGTCGTAGCCATGGATGTTTGCTGTCAGCTGTCAGTGTATGTCAATACCCCGGCATCAAATCCACCTACCAAACATATAATGGCTGAGCATGCCCGCGGAGAGCGGGCGCATGCCTTTCCACTTGAGCTCCTTGTTCATTAGCTGGCCCTCGCCAGTGAGCGGCCTGCTGTCTATGTCCAGGATGAGGACCTTCTTTCCCAGCTTCTGTGTGAATTTTGGTGTACCGTGCAGGTGATACATCTCGCCGTCCTCGTCGGTGAAGTTTGCGGCATCGACCGGATGTAGAATGGGGCGGTAGAGGGATCTAATGATGGCGGACATGGAGAGGTCCTCCTCGACGAGCGATGCATTCTGCGCTGTTGGGAAGCTGTTGGCAGCCTGTATTAGAGTGTGTGTATCGAGTTATCCTTCGAGAGCTGCTCACTCTAATTGCGATTTGGCGCCACTGTTTGGTGTGTAGCTCAAGCTTGAGCTGTAGATTATGAACAACAGCGCGATGGGAATTGCGACCAAGAGCGGCCTCCGCCAGCGTCCCTGAGGCCCTAGGTTTGCCAGCGCATGGTACGAGTAGTCGCCCATACCGTTGTTCAGCGTGGGGCTGCAAAAGTGACAGGCGGCCTTGAGGGCGTTTCGTGGCGCTGTGATTCGCTACCGTTGGACGTGAGAAAAGTGCGGGCGGGTCGTCAACAAACACCAAACACCAGCGAGCATATAACGGAGGGGCTGGCGAGGGAGAATGCACCAATATGTACAGCGAAGAGAAGGCGAAAGAGCGACGGGCTGCTGAGGTGCAACAGGCGCAACATGTGTCTAAAGCCACCCTCCTGGACGCATCCTCGTTCCCTAGAGCGACAGGGATGTGCTGCACTTGTGATGACGATACGCGTCAAACGGGAAAGCGGCCGTTTTGACGCCGCTAAGTGCCGCCCGACCGCCGCGACGAGGCTGCTTCTTGGCCTGCAGGCTGAGGTTCGACGAGGTCATGCACAACTGCAGGGTTGCTGTGACACCTTCGACGAATGCTCAGAAGTTGCACCTACTGTGTGTACGCTGCAGCACCAAGGCCGCGATGCACTCCAGCTCGTCGGCGCTATCAGAGCAGAGCGCGGCCGCCGAGTCCGTCAGCGTGTTCGTATAGAGCTAAATTTACAAACGGGCCCATTGATCGACGCGTAATCCTCCTTGAAACACCTGCTTGGTCGCATCGAAGAAACTTGTCGTGTCGCACTGCAACGCGCTGTGAGAGAGACCAGTGTCAGGCAGGATTGCAGCAGGCACGCAGCAGGCACTAAGCATACATGCGCTGCTTTCCTTGTTAATACGATTTCACACCTCTGCGACGATGGCGCTGGATACGGGCAGCCACAGTAGTATTTGCAACACCTTATCGGCACTAGACACAACGAGGTTTAGATCAAGACTCGAGTCCCTCGCGCAATTCTTTGTCGGGCAAGCAAATCCCCCACGGTCTCAGTGCGGGAGGAGATCAGATCGAAACCAGGGGTATGCTGTTGATTTGCCGGTGGCGGTGCTGTATCTTCGCTCGCCGAGCGATCCTTATAATAAGCTGAGCAACTCGAAATCCTTTGCGATACCCGGGCTCTCCCTGGCGCACTTCTCAATAAGCACCATCATGATTTGCACCCATTCTTGCCAGCCATCTGGTAACGTCTCTCTTAGTTTGGCGTCTGATGATCGCGCAACAGCGTGAAACAGCAGCACTTGTCCGAAACATTGGCAGCACCAACCAAATTTGATTGGCAACGCTGACAGCATCTGCGAGCAAAGACCCATGGTTGTAGGCCAGAACATGCCGCCTCGAAGGCCCTCTCGCACCTCCCGATACTCTGCATCGTTGGTAAAGTCCGGCGCGTGCAACGCTTTGTAGAGGAATGGACGGCCAATGTGAAACTTCGCGACAAGATAGCGACTACGCAGCATGGCTTTTGCGATGACATGCGCAGGACTGGGCGAGTCATCTGCGCTTTCATTGTCTGCGAATTGTAACGTTGGCGGCAAGTTTGCGCGCCATTGCTCGAGTTGATGGTGCATCTCGACTGTGATGCCAGCACCTGGGAAGGCTTCCCTCGCAGCATAGTAGTAGATATTCTGCTTTACCCTCGTAAGAATGATTCTATGTGCTGCTTGAGCAAGGAAGTGGAAGTTGAAGAAGGATTCGTCTTCGTCTGTGATCAACCCAGCGATAGATGTCTTTGGTCGCGGACAGGGCATGAATTTGGGCAGGGGTATGTCAGGTTCGAACTCGAGAAGGCCACTGTGCGGTAACGTGTCCAGCTCTTGCGTGATGACAGTCTCGTACATCAATGTGTTCCAAAA